>JAOEHY010003262.1:0-40465 GCA_025447955.1 Psilopsiagon aurifrons | reverse complement strand
TGGTTTAGTGTGAGGTGTCCCTGCCCATGGCAGGGGGGTTGGAACTGGATGAGCTTAAGGTCCTTTCCAACCCAAACCATTCTATGATTAATTCTTCACAGAGAAAGGAGTACCTGAGTGCAGGTGAGGAAAATGGTTGTTCAGCTTCCGTCCAATTTCCTGTGTACCAGGCTAGTAAATACACTAATTTAGGAAGCTTTTAGGACCTTTAAAAGCCCCAAAGCAGCTTGTTGTTCAGTGTAATTCTGCTAATCACACTGAGCAGCTAGTAGCTGGGCAGCCTTGACTGATTTGAAGGCTACCATTAGGACCTATCCACCATCACTGACAGCAACACATCTTCTCTGTAGCAGTGTATTTTTCATGGAAGCTGTGGCATTACTGCGCAGGGCTACGTTTGGGAAGTGCTTTAGGATTCATAGATGAAAGCTCTTCTATCTGGAGCATAGAAGGTGTTAGAATATTGAATGGGTAGAGGTTTATATCTAAGATCAGAAATAAAAGATTGGCTACTTCCCAATATGTGTGTTTAGATTTCAAGATCCACAGGGTACAGTGTCCCAGCAGGCCTTGGTAAGACTTAGCTTCAGATACATGCCTCTCAGCAGGGAGTCTTTAAGAGAAAAGGTGTGTTTGGATATCGGCAACTGATAGTACAGAAGCAGTCTGGTGCCCAGTCTGATGGCACAGCTGATTTGGTTCTAAGGCAGGAGCTCGGGAGGCAGACTTGGGCAAGGCGTTGAGGGGGTGGGATGAGGATGTTTGCACTGTGCACAAGTGACATAAGCTTTTCTCTTAATCTGGCATCCTGAAATGTGACATAGATAACAATCCATGGGGGACGCTGAGAACCTGTCATTAAGAACTTTTCACAGTAAATACTCAGATCTATTGAAACAAGGGGAACTTTGGCTATATTTCTGCCAGCTACTGGCAGCAGTGCTCTATAGCCATGGCATGCTAACTTGCAGTGATTAGACTCAGGCTTGCCGAGTATTTTGTGTGCATTACTTGTACTGCACAATATCCTTCTGAGGCAGCGTCTGACTTAGGCCCTGTAGTGCTCAGTGTGTAGTCACAGTGTAATTAGTGCAGCTATTTACAAGTGGAAGTATGATGTTGGCTGAAGTCATATCATATACCCTCTTCCCAAGGTCTTAATGCTATGACAGCAGGCATGCCCAAAATAGAAATCAGAAGGCTCAGCTCCTGGGAGGGCGATTTCATCATCGGGCGATGTTTCCTCCCTGAGGACCTTGTGCTGTGTGTCTGCTTTAACCAACCTTCTTTCTACCTTTTGTTGCATAGGAGCAGTCTGGCCCTAAACCAACTTCTAAGTGAAAGGTAATTGCGCTCGTAAATCTCTTCCACGGGGGGTTGGCACTGTCTTTCTTTTTAAGTTAGCTATCCCAGAAGTCAGACAAAGCTGCTGCTTGCTGTGCAGTCTTCAGTGCATGAGCACTGACAACACTTGGGCACCCTCTTTAATAGAATGCCCTTATCGATGTGCAAGGTAAGTTGGTTTTTAGTTTGTTGAAAACCAACCAAAATACAGCCACCATCTTTTGTTTCCCACCCATTTCATTACCTCTTCTTTTGTATATATGTTAGAAGCTTAGAGGCTCATTCTTCAGGGGGCCTGCACAACTCCACTATACTATGTTGGGTCTGCCATGTCAGGTCTAATACAGGGGTTTTGCTACTGTTAGAAAGGGAACAAAACTTGCAAAATATGACCACCAAAGGAGCTGATTCCTTGTCATTGGAGCTTACTGTCTGTAGCTGACAGCTGGATAGTCATGTAAAGGTCACAGTAATCCATCACTTTGTATTCTGGCACTGCAGACATTTCTAAATACAGTGACTAACTGTGGAGGGGGGTTCTGTTTGGACCTCTCCCATGGCACCCACAATGTGATGGGAAAATCAGCTCACAAAAGCTCGGGTTTTGATTTTGAGAGGGATTGCCCCATTGCTGTTATTAAATTGCTGGCTGCTCACTGCTTTGCTGCATCATCTCCATCATCCAAAATAACAGACTGACCACAAGGACGGATCAGTCTCCCAAAAATGAGCTCATGCCATACTGCTGGGTGGGTGGGGGCAAGAACTGTTAAAGAGATACAGGATCACTGTGCAGATGTCGAGTGGCTTTGGGGACGTATCCCCTGGCTGAATTTATTTTCACTGTCTGCTTCTGTATGTTGAACTGTGATTTTTATACTACGTGTGTGATTTGTGCCTCTATCTGGACTGCAGTAAACAGGATACATCAGCAGTATTTTTGAAAGAAGCCTGGGGGATCACTTAATGAAATGCAAAGTAATCTTTCTATCTAGTTAATCATTGAAATGGTGTTGGGTGTATTTGTACAGTTGCACTCACTGTTTTGAGCAGAACTGGTCAGAATGGGTTGGAATAGGACTGGTCACGGGAGTATAACAAAGATTTAATAGCAAGAAAATAGGGTTTATTAGAAAATCTGTGGTCCTGCGCTGACCCTGGAGAACACTGAACTAAGCAGAACCTTTGTTGGACATGGTACTTGTTTCCAAAACAGTAAAACTCAAAGCGTGGATTAAGTTCCTGTAGAATGGTCTTCTCCAGAAAGTGTCATTCATTGGGGTCAAGCAGCTTTTTGGTTTCTGTTTTGGAGCTGTTTGAATAAACATGGATCAGATATTCCCTCTCCTTTGGGTGTAAGAAATTTTGGCCCTGTACTATTAATGATCATGGTTTTAATTGCAGTGTTTTTGCAGTGTCTTTAGTTGTAATTCTTGGAGATGATGTTTTGTTGTTGTTTTCTGTAATGCACAGCATTGTTTAGCATATTTGAAAGTTCTGGTTTGCCCAAACTTAGGATTTCTTCTGTCATTTTGCAGTACTACAGTGGCCTTTTGTTACTGTACTCTAGAAGTCTTCTGAAGAGCATCATCCCTCAATTCCTGCATCACTTTAGTGTATTTAAAAGGTTGATATGTTATAGTGTACTTCAGATCCAAAAAACCCTAATGAATACTCCAGGAACATCAGTGATAAATGGCAAGTACTAAGAAGTCTTCTCCACAGCTTTTCTCTCTACTCTCTTGGTTTAATAGGAAGGAAGAATTCAACTATTAATATTTTTATTCTCCTTTGTTCAGTGAAGATATAATTCAAAATGTAATAGCTAACTGCAGAGTGCTAGAAAAGTCTTAGATAATTTATTACCTTGAAACGTATGCCACTTTCTAGAGCTTACTCTTGATTCAAGATCATATAATCTCATAGCTGCATGCTTAGGCCAATGGCCTTTCAGATATTCTCCCACAGTTATTACAGTAGGTTGGCTTTGGCTAATTTACTGTTTGGTGTGAGCAGGAGTATCAGAGTCCAGTTTCAGAAATAATTTGTCTGTTCTGGTCTATTAAAGGAAATACTGGGAGTTTCAGGTCTCTCTTCAGAAATATTAGTTATTACAGTGCATTTATGCTGTTTCCATTTCACATAATTCAACAGCAGTTGATGAAAAAGATCATAGATAACATGATTCATTGCTATGCCAAAGCAGGATTGTTCCTGGTGTCATATTTGATATTGCTTTGCCCAATACACTCTTCAGTGACATGAAAGACAGATTGCCCATAATTTCCTCTTTCTCCCCAGGTAATGTTCAGGTTCTTACGTGATTTTCAATAACGGGTTTATTCTTTGTTGCAGTAAGCAGTTCATCAGTGTAGAATGACACTTGCCGAGTTGATCAAGATGAATCTATGTATTTCGTGTAATAATGGGTCAGTTTATAAACCTCAATGGCTAGATGGTGAAATTGGAAGAGAAAGTGTGTGACCCTTTGACTTACAAGGGTCTGAAAAGGTGGAGGCATTGCTTCTTGAACATTAACCATGTAACCATGCAACTGTATGGAGAGGGCAACCAGCCAAATGGGTATGATGCAGATTATATACTGAGAGAGATTATAGAGGGGAAAGATGTGCTTTGCTGGAAGACTTCTGCCGCAAGTCAGCAAGAATTCCTAGCTCAGGCTCTCACTGCTTACCCCTTTATAGCTGTACAGGGTCTTTTCAGGTGGTTTATTGAGTGGTTGGTTTTAGGGCTCAGCAGTAAACATGGGCTTTACATTTCAACCTCCTGGGAGATCTCAGTGTTGACGAGTAGGTTGTCAGCCAGGGGAAATTGTGGGTTCAGTCCCATGTTAGGGAAACAGGAGTGTTTTGTAGCAATAATTATTAACCTCCTTGTAATCTGGAGAGGGGCTGATCTCTAGTATGAATCCTTTCCTTTTTTATAACTCTTAATCTACATGAATAAACTGCCGTTCTGACCTCATCATACAAAGTCATCTTAATCCAGGTAACGCTTTTCCTTCCTCCTCTCTTCTTTTCCACATTCCACCAAATCTAAGTCCTCAACTAAACCTTTAATTGTATATAAAAGATTACTTTTGTAATGTTTATTGATTTCCAAATTGTGCTTGGTCTCTTCCATAAATAATTCCGAGTGTGAAAGTATTGCAAATGAGCTCCTTCTCTGAGTGGAAAGTTTTCCTACTCTATTCTGTTTAAAAAAGCAAAATGCATTGAAGAAGTATGAAACTTCAGCTTCAATAGCTCCTAATGTGAATTAACCCAGGTAGCAGAAGTGATTAGTGAAGTACGTACAATCCAGCATTTATCCTGCTTGATTAACAGATCCATACACTGGATGTTGTTCTTCCTGTCTCCGGGGAACTGAGTCTTCTTGCCCATGCTTCTAAATTCTGGCCAGGTAACTATCTCTGTAGGATTAAAAAAAGGAAAACCAAAATGGTTTATTCCTGGCTTTAAAAGGAGATGTTAGATATTCATTCCCATTTGTTCTTTCTATTAAGGAATTATGCTGATACAAGCACTTCACTCATGAAATAACAAGAAAGGGATGTGCATGTGGCTTGGCAAGCTGAACAAAGGGAGGAGGTGGGGTCAGAGTTTCCAGCTTCCCAGCCAATTGACTGATGTGCTCTGTGATGCAGAGAACCTTTGCTCTCCTATGTGCTCATCCATAAGAAGGTGAAGTTGACTGATTTAATAAGGGGTTCTGCAGATTATTTGTGAGATGCTTTGAGAACCTCAAGTAAGAAGAGTTACATGTACATAGGTACAGCTGTAGAAATAAATGTAGGCATGCACCTCAGCCTAGCGCAGTTCCAGAGCATGGCATTGCTGCCACCATGGAAAGGACTGGAAGAAGCCCTGTGGGAGCGCTTGAGTAATTCAAGTGTGTTTGGACATTTACTGTATGTTACTTTGGCTTCACAACAAATGTGGGGTGAATCTCATCTTAATGCATCAGAGTTCTGGAGGGAACAAGAAGTGTGGGGGGAAGAGGGGGCATTTGTTGAGGGCTTTTAAATCCTTCTGTGCTCTTACCCTGTCATTAGAGCCAAAATGCATTCTTTCTGCTAGTCCTGGCTGTTTACTCAGTGTTAAGTCACTGGCATTTTAAAGTGAAAGATTCTCAATGGCCAAGGATTACATCCTGAGGGGGAATAAAAGGCTTTCTCAAGCATGCTCTTTCTTGAAGACAGCATACTGGGTAGATGGATGGCCGGTAAGCTTCAGGATGGCACTTCTTAGCTGATTATAGCAGCTCTGCTCTGAATGCTTGTTTCTCCTCCTGCTCATCAATTCCATTTGCAAATCACTCCATTTGTAAACCCTTTAATGACTCTGTCTTAAAAACTATTCAAGTTATAGTGATCTGCCAAAAATAGTACCATGCTGCTCTTCCATAGCACCAGAGGACACATTCCCCTTGCTTTGTATCTTCTGTATATTTTTTTTCTTTAATTTCCTTTTCCTCCTCTTCCCTCAATTTTAGCTGTCTTTTGTGACCGTGATGTTCAGATGGAGTAGAGAGCAAGAAGGAAAATGGTTCCTTTGATGTATTTTTACTGCACAATTGAGTGAGAAGCCTATTTGTAAGTGTTGGCAGGGAGGCAGGTGAGAGGTAACAGCTGGCGTGAAGGGGGACTGAAGAAGCCATGAAGATACAAGGGAGCAGTAGTTCTCAAACATAAGTAATGTTGTCAAAGCAATATACAGGGCAAGGAGGACAATTGGGGACCTAAGGCAAAGTTGGTCAGAGCTTGAAAACAGATTAAACATCTGTCTTCCCAGACAGGGCATTCTCTCTGGTGGACTTGATGATCTTAAAGGTCTTTTCCAGCCTAGTTGATTCTATCGTTCTGTTGTGAGTGGCCCACGGTGATCTGCTGGCTATTGGGGGCAAACCTTTTACTTCTCCACACTGAGCTAAAAGACTTAGGTTTCTGGATCAAAAGACTTGCAGGCCTCTCAAGTGTTTTGATTCATGCTTCTTCTTGTATGATTGGGATGGAGCCACAACCTGTCCTGTGCCATTAGGCCATGTGGCAAGGGAGTAGCTACAGTGCTGTAGCTGGAAGCTGGAATCTTACATAGCCAGTATGGCTGCATCAGTATTAATTAATAGAACACGAGAATAGAATAGTTGGGCTTGGAAAGTGCTCTCAAAGCTCATCCAGTCCAACCCCCTGCAATGAGCAGGGACATATTCAACCAGATCAGGTTGCTCAGAATCACATCCAGCCTGGCCTTGAATGTCATTAGAGCGGGGGCATCCACCACCTCTCTGGGCAACCTGTGCCAGTGCTTTACCACCCTCACTGTGGCGAATGTGGCTGGCAATTCCAGAGTTGTACTTGGACCCAGAGCACAGCTACGTGCAGCTAATCCCTATAGAATTACTCTTTCATCTTCTAGAGGGCAGTTACACGGAAACTGCTTGCTTGGGGTGGTATCTGCACATTGCTAACTATCAAAGCGTGCCTGAGAATTGTCAAAACCAGGACAGTGACCGTTTGAATGATTTAACAGCATTGATGATTGATTTCCAGCACCCAGAGTGCAACAGGTTGGCTGCCTCTAGAGGGTATGGAAAGGATTGGAAAGATTATGTTACTGTGGCGTGTAGACATAGACAGTGAGGATGTACAGTGAGACACATTGATCTTAACAGTGCCTCTGTGGTGGTTTGGGTTGGCTTTGCCCCACCTTCAGGAACTGAATGTTTTGAATGAGTTTTGCTTTTGGATGTTTGCTGTTTGCTTGAGCCTGAGGAGCTCAGTTGGCAAAGTGAACAGGGATGGATCCCAAGTTGTCTTCCACAGAACTGCTGCAGTTTTTCAGCCCTGTCTTCACAAGGGAAACAAGATTTTGGGGACTTTATTCCATGAGGATGAGCCATAAAACAGTTCTTAAAAGAGGCACTTTTCTGTTGACTGCACAAGGAATTGCACTTGCCAGTGTCATTATATGAATGTGATCCTAGTGCCAGTTTGCAGCAGCGCTGTAAGCAAACTGTTTATTTCTAACTAATTAAAGTCTGGTTTAGGAATGAGTCATTTGTCCACCAGAATGTTTGACTGATTGATTTTGAAGTCAGAGACAGGCATTTCATACTGAGGCCTGCTGCCTCGGTAATGCAACTTCTTGTCCCCAGGATGATCTGGGGTTGCTTCTCTCTGAATCCAAGCATCCGTGATGTTAATGGTACTGCATTTTGTAATTGGTACTTGATAGTTTAAGTGGATAATCAGCTAAGACATAAATGCAGCTTACCAGGAAACAATTGGGAATTTAGGGTAATAAGGCTGATTAGGCACTGTTTTATGCCAGGCTGATGCTAAAATAATTCTGCCAAGCTGAAGTTGTGCAAATAATGCTGTAAGATACAGTGGTCAGGCATATCTCTTCAAATGTGTTTGACTGCCTGTCTTTGAGTAGACAGTCTACATGGTAGTAAGCTCCTGCTAGTGAGAAGGATTAAATGCTCCTCAGGTCAGGATTGTAGGCACTGGTTTGCTGAGATCTTTGCAACTTCTTTAATAAAGAAGCTTGAAAACTGTTAATAATGTTCCATAGCAGTCATTGTTCCAAGTACTTCCCTTCTGTGTTATCTAAGCTTAATAGTTTAGATTAAAACACAAAAGGAGGAGCATCTTGTCCAACGTTACATAAACCTGTTGGCATTCATTTGGAGTACTTGTTTGCTGCTAAATCAGGTGGTAATGCTCTGCAGAGGGGGGAACCACATCCATTTCTCTAATGCACAAGCACAAGACTGAGAGCACATGATTTGCTCTGGCTCTTAATTCAGGGCTCAAGCCGAGGAACCACGTGGTCCACTCAAGCTGTTGGGGGAAAGGTGAACAAATAAAGCTTTAAATTGCTTTCATGACTACTAGGCAGGAGGCTTCGTGGGGACCAATTTAGTCTCTGGCACAAAAGATAACAGCCTCATTGCCTGGGCAGCAGAGGGAGGTGACACAGCCTGATGTGGCAGACATCGTTGTTGGATATGGTTTCTCATGGTGTTATTTGCAGAGACCACTCACTCCTGTGTCCCAGGGGCTCATCCCAGCCCTGTTTCCCATGCTGGGAGGATTGAGAGGGGTTTTTCTTGAGGGTGCAGTGCTTCCCTGATACCAGGAAGCACTTCCATTGAGCAGATTGACCTGTCAGTGTCCGGTGTTGTTCTGGGAATGCGTAACCTGAATCATTTGGATCTGTTGGTCAGATTCCTCTCTACTTACTGGGCTTGTAAAATCCACACACTCTGAGCAGTTGATGCTGTCTCCCGAAGTGCCAGCTAATCCTCCGAGTGCCTGTTCAGCTTGCCCTTGACAACTTCAGTGTCACAGGAGCAGCAGCTGGAGCTGTATGTTCAGGGTTGGGTGGGAAGTGTTAGACATATGCTGTGTGTTCTGGGCTGTTTAAAGGATTAATTTACATGAGCCACGCAGCTGAACTGAAGGTGGTGATCCTCGTTCTGTGCTCTTTTATTCCACCACACTTCAGTACAACATTCCTCGTATTCCATGTTTATTTTCCCCCTGAGATGCACTGTGGGTGGGGTGGAATAATGGAACAGCCTCTGTGGCTGATTAGAAGGGAAGGAGTGAATTCATTTCCTCCAGGGAGGGAAATACAAGCAAAACCTGCCTGTTGCAGGCTCTGTCTGGCAGAAGCCAGCTGGTCAGTCTCAGGATAGCTCAGAATGAGCCGCAGTATGGACTTCTCTTACCCAGGGAAGACCTCAGGTTGAGGGGCATAGGGGTTTCTGGGGTTATGAAGGTACAAGGGAAGGAAAATGACTGTTTAGGAAATAGGCAACTGGTGAAAAGGTTTCTCTTTGAAGCAATCTGGTGGAATCAATGCTTTTTGAAATAGCCATGCCAGTTTTCTTCATCTATTGTCTATATATATTGGGCTGTTCTTTTATCTCTTTACAACAGACTTTCTTTTCTATAATGGTACTTCCCTCTCTGTACAATGAGGGTCATTTCACAATGTCCCCTCTTTTGTCCAAGGATAGGAGATTTCACTTTTTGCTTTCTTTGAATTTAATAATTTGTGGTTCTTAAGGTAAGATTTATTATTTAACAGTACTGTGCTTGGGGAAGTATGGCAAAAGTCCGGATAACCGTTGGCCAAGAGGAAGTTTTGCAATGATGCCAGAATAATTTCTGTGGAGGGATAGCTCTGGTCTCTTCAGAGGTTTATCACTGAGAACATGGCTGAGCTGGTTTGAGTGGTATCTGGTAAAACTGGCATCATCGTTAACCTATGGAAAAAGACACTTCACATCCTTGGCGTACTTCCTAGTAACATCACAGTACCATTTTCATCAAGGTTAGAAGATCCTGAAGGGTTTCTAATATGTGTCTAATTGCAACCACGTCAGTGAATTGACATGGCTATGAGTCAGGAAGACTGAGATACTGATTTCTGCCCATTTTTTGAGGTACCAACTGTACATCTACCTGCCCTCTATCAAGCTGCTATTGCTGCATGGGCTATACATTTAATTTCCAATAGACAAGTTTTTCTTTTCCCACCCCCATCTTTCTGTGGTTTCATTTGTTTCTGCATGTATTTATTCTTCTATCATGCATCCAGCAAGATAAATCCATTTGAAGAGCAACTGCAAACTGGCTGTAACTCAGCCATGTCCTCACACAGCACTTTTCCAAGGAGAACTGGAAAATCCCGCTGTGGCAGCCACAGCCCAGCTGCACATCTGAAACCCCAGTGCATCCTTTATGCAATTTAAATAATGAAGTAGAGCCTCAAATATTTCTATTGCAACCAAACAAATAGACACACACTGAACATGGCCCTGCTGCTGTTAACTGATGTAAACCACCAGGAGATGTCATATTTCATGGTGCAGTTAAAGACCCAACAGCCCTAGATCAGCGTGACTGTCACATTTATATTGTAACAGTGGTTTATGGTGGCTGCGGTTTTTATTGATGACCCTTACTGCCCATATAAAATACGCTTTCTTCTAGCAGCTGTATTGTCAAACTGACATTGCACACACCTCTGTTCCTACTTGCCATTTAAAGCAGCTTTTCACAGTATATTGATTCAGGCATTTCACCTGGTTAGGTATTGAAAATCAAACCAAACCCAACAACAATCCCCTCCATCAGTGCTAGGTTAAAACTTATAAGATGAAAGATGTCAGGTTGGACAGGGCCTTAAGCAGCCTGGTCCAGTGTGACATGTCCCTGCCTATGGCAGGGGGTTGGAAGTGGATGATCTTAAGGTCCTTTCCAACCCAAACCATTCTATGATTTGTTTCTTATAGCTCCCCTCACTCAGGGCACATGGCGCTTAGCTTCATGGAAAGAAACGTCAAATCCAAATGCTTACATAGCAAGACCTAACCCAGCTCACGCTAACAACCACAGAGGCTGTCTTGTGAGATTTGGGAATGATCTGAGCTTTGGTAATGAAGTGAAGACAAATCACTTGAAAAATCTGGGCCTTTGCCTTGTTTTTTCAGAGGAAATAAGCTAAGCTTATGGTTAAATAGCCATTTCCAGTGTGGGTAGCCGAAGACAGTGTTAAAGGAGGGAAGTTTTGTTGAGCTGAGAGAGGCCAAAATGGCACGACAGTCAACAGGGTAGGTTTTTTTGGATGATTTTGGCACCTGGTTCTAGCGAAGTTGGAAATACCACGTGAATAATGTTCCTGTGGAAAAAAATAGTATTCTATTTGCAGCCTGGCAGGAATGGGGAGATCTACCAGCTGGTTAAAGTGGAAACCAAATAAGATTGTTTGGATTGGGTAGCTGCCTGAGGAAAGCTTGTTCTGAGTGCTGAACTATGTAATCCTCCACATTAGAACAGCCCTATTATTCAAGATGCGTCTAAGCTAGTAGATTTTGAGAAAAAATCCTACAAGACTGAACTGGTTTAGGGATGTCAGCTGGAGGTGCATTGCATCTTGGAATGGGAAGTTATTTGGATGTTTTCTGGTAGGAAACCGGAATTAGTTGGACAAATAAATTATAAATGCCAAGCAACTTCACGGAGCTGGAAACTTACTGAATTTCCAGTCAGAATTTGGTCTCAGTTGGGATAAGAAATGGGAGCAGGCTGGATCATTTTTCTAGTAAATGGATGAGCAGTTTTCTAGGAAAAAACAACAGACTGATTTTTACCTGTGGAAGTTGGTGTTTTTCAAGGTCTCTTCCTTGACCTTTACAAGCAAAGCCTTAACAATGAGGGATGGATCTTCAGAGCATCTTCTTCACGTCATCTAGTAAGAAGTTGCGTGCCTCTGAGTGGATGCCTGGCCCTCGCTGTGTCATTGCCTGCACTCACGCAGCAGTTCTGCTTGTTTCCAGTTGTGTTGAACTTACTGCACTTTGCTATGCTTGATCCATAGGGCAGGTCTTATACAGTTGATCTGCGCACCTGCAGCTGCCAAATTCCTTTTAGATATGAGCTGGTCCTCTCTGATCGGGGCTGTTCAGGGTCCAGAAATTCCAGACAAAGTTGAATTTTTCTGATCCTTGTCTGTACAACTGTTCAAGCAGTATAAAATGGATGTAAAGAGGGAAACGGAGTAGCTCTGTCAAGGTCATCTCTTGTGATTGGCTTTGATTTCGAAGCAAGGCTGGTAATCCTGAAGCTTCTGAGTGTTGCGAGGAATTGCCCAGTCACCTTGGCTGCATTATTGCTTGTCTATGTCAAGTTCATAAATAGGATCATGTAGTTCACAAATAGGATCATGTTCTCCCTTTCCAACTTCAGTGTAAGCTTGGTGTGGGTTCGCTTGGAAAGCTGAAGATAAAAGCAGATGTGGAAAGTAGAATAACAAATAAATGTTCTTACCTGTTTTGTCTGAGGCAAAGTAAATTGTTTACTGACCTTTTCTTCTTTTAATGATCTCTGTCTTCCACCTCTTATTCCAGGAAGCTGTTCTTATCTGCTGGTACTCATGACTAGCAAGCATTATCCTGGACACTTGGATAGCAGAGAATTGTTTATTTACCCCATAAGCAGCTACAGTGTTGTAGTGCAGCCTTTGAGGATGAGAAGAGCACATGATGGACACTAATTGGAAGGCTTAGACAACTAAGCAGTACCTGCCTTGAATTATAACCTTGTGCTGAGCTCCACGCAAGATCTGTAGGATCAAGGCAAAAGCCCTCACTGAGAGCTAGGATAGAGAGGCAGCAGAAAAATCTGTTGACACTCCTTGAAATGCTTCAATCAAGGATGAGTGGTAGACTTGCTTCTCGACTGTAAGCTGTGTGGTGTTAGCTCTGCATTGCAAATCCTTGTAAATTTACGAGAGAGCTAATCCTCAGGACTTGAACAGGGTGGTTTTCAAACATGATGTTCTGCAGAGACTGCTTTGTAGATGGTTCTGTAGATAGCTATGGACTTTACAAGCATAAATTGGTGTGCAGAAATGAAAATCAGACCTAAAAAGTACAGGCAATGAAAACAATTATGTCATTATGAGGTGGAAAAAGAAGCTTAGTGATAAAATGTGTCAGATTCTTACTTTTCCTCTTTGGAGCCAAGCATTGATTTTAGAGGGACATTCACCACAGCAGTGACTGTCACATGAGGGGAGATGGTGAGGGGGCAACAGCCTGGTGGAGAGTTACCTTGTCATTCTTACATGATGGCCTCATCTGAGAGAGGGAAACTAGAAGAAGTGCCACTTGCATATCGCAAGATGCATCCTTGTTGTAAGGACTAATGCAGTGATGTTTGCCACTTTCCTTTGCGGTGCTGCGTGACAGCTAGGCTGCTCTCAGGAGGAGAATCTTGGCTTGCAGCAAAGGAAGGATTGCAAGATCTTGGTTGCTTTTGATGGTTTCACCAGTAGATGCCATTTCAGCCATTTCAGTGTCTACTGTATTGAGACCCTGTATTTTCTGTGTGTCCTTGAAAGGAGTTGCTGCCCCAGTCCTTCTTTTTCCTTGTAGATGTACAGCAGTCTGTAATGAAGCAGTGATTTAGACTATTGTTCTGTGCCAAAAATCTGTTCAGTGTTCTCATAATGCAACCAGAGTGATTTTAGGCATGTGTTTCTTTTCTTGAACCTGCTTACAAGTCGCCTTTGTGTCTAAGAGCACATTGCTCAGTGTACTGCTTGGCCATCTCTGTGATACACCTTTTCAAATGCGGTGTTTTGCATCTGAAGGCCGGAAATGTTTTAGCCTTGGCCTTTCACAGAGGCACATTCCCCAGAGGTACCCACTTTGTAAATGAAGTATAAGCTAGATATAAGGAAGGAGTTGTTTTTTGGCTTCTTGCTTTGTGAGCATAGGAGCCCAAGGAGAGTGAACGAGCATGGAACTGGAGTGTGATGGCTGTGTGGCTTTTCAGGTGCAGAATGACAGTGCAGGAGCCTTCAAAGACAAAGGGCATAGAAATACAGGAAGCCTAGTTGTCAGTATGAGCAGGCTTTTAGCATGGGGTATTCCCTTACAGGAGTGTTTGGGGGCATGTAGGGAAAATGGTATTTGTTTTTAATGACATATGCATGACAGGTTTTCTAACCCAGTATCTGAAATACAGGTCTTACTTTCATGGGAGTTCCAGGATTAGAGGCTCACGCGTTCCTGTACAACAAAAAGCCCTTCATTGCTATGTGTGTCATGCCTCAGTATGAAATATTGACCTCGAGCCTTGCTTGTGTTGCTTCTTGTATATCCTAGCAGCAGATTAGCTGTTGTTGTGGCTGCACGAGTAACAAAGGAAGCCTTTTACTTCTGTCATGTCTTACTTTGATTTTTCGAGATCCAAGCACTGCTCTCCTGGTGTGATTGACTTCAGATCATGGTTGACATTAATAGCTGTTTTAAAAAGTCAAAAAAAAAAGGTGCTATTTCTGACAAGGGGGGCAAATTTGATACTAAACCCATTGCAATAATTTAGTTGAGTCCAGGAGTCTTGGTGCAGTGACATTTGTGACAGCTCTGTTTCAGCACTCACAACTGCATCCTGGCTGTGGTGGGCTTGCTCTAAGGCTTTGCATTTAATGCTGTGTTTGGGGGTTGAAGAAGGAAGGGGAAAGGAAGAGGCACCTGTAGAGACAGTGAACACCCTTTTTAGGCAGTTGTGGGGGAGCATAAATGAAACTTAATTCTTAATGCATTGACTTTATCCAAGGTTGTGTATTGTAGGTGGATATACCTCCCTTTTTTAAGCTGTGGCATGCTGGCAGTGGAATGAACAGGGAGCTGAGGTGTTTTCTGCATCAGAAGATGCTCTGCAATGGCACTAAATCTGTAACTGTTGCAACAGGCTCATTACATGCTTGAGAAAAGCAGACTTTCCAATTAGCCTTACTTTTGTCATTCATACCTGGTGGCTTTTTGTTTAATATGTAGTAAGTAGTTATGAGAGATACAGCCAAAAAGTTTGGATTCCACTTTGAAGCCAAGCTAGGAAAAATACTTTAGCCAAAAAGAGGGGAAAAATTGGCACACTTGAATGGAGTAAGTTGGCAGAAGTAAATACTGCAGTGGGTTTAGTTACACTGATTACAAGAAGAAGGGGCGCAGCTGAGAATGAAATCTAAAGGACAACAGCTGTGGCCTGAAAGATCAATATATTACAATAAATTGTGTAAAACCATTGCTGTGGTTGAAAAGCACGTTCATGCTGAGAACATTTTTAGAAGCAGGTATTGCACTTGAGATCTTTGCTCTTCTGTTCGGTAGTTTTCCTCCTTCTGTGTATTGTTCATAATTTAAAAGTGAACTAAAGGGTTTTTTTTGAAGTTGTGGGGTTTTTTTTGTGGTGAAATTCTGGACTTTTCAGTATTCAAAACACAGGAAAATCTCAGAGTTGAATGACTTACAAATACGTAAGTTTATGGAATACTTTGTGGAAACAGCGAACCATGAAAGGCTTGAATTCTCATGGGACTATATAGCAACACATTATGTGAGTAGAATCATAGAATCCCAGACCAGTTTGGGTTGGAAAGGACCTTAAGATCATCCAGTTCCAACCCTTTGCCATGGGCAGGGACACCTCACACTAGAGCATGTTGGCCAAGCCCCATGCAACCTGGCCTTGAATGCTGCCAGGCATGGGGCAGCCACAGCTTCTCTTGGCACCCTGTGCCAGTGCCTCAGCATTATGGTCATAAATATTGAAAAGGTGAAAAAGGCTGTGAAATGTGGTGTACAAGGTTTGTGCCATGATAACTGCAAGCAAAGCAGTTCAGATACTAGTTGAAGGTTTCCTATTCAAGAACACGCTAATGCCAGTAGAAGTAGACTCGTGGTGGCAACACTGCAGTCATGGTGCTGACAGTCTGCAGATCCCTCTGTTACAGTGAGCTGCTTCTAAATGATCCACAGCAGAGAGCAAAGTAAAATAAGCCTCCTGTCAGGAGGCTTAAATTTGCATGTAACTGCCTCACCTCCATTGGAAAATATCAAGGGGGGGGTCTGCAACGGGAGAACGATTGACAATCACTAGACTACACAGTTGTGTCTGTATGTTTATAATGAGGAGCTAATCTAACCCCAGATACAGGCTCTCAGGGTGGCTTATTTTAACAACTGACTTCGTGTATATACTGGAACAGAAAATGCTTGTCTTCTGGTTTCTTCAGATGAAAAGCATTTAAGCATTGGATACTGACTTGTGGGGCAAAACCCCATCCCTCATGAGAGCTCTCCTACGTGACTGATCTGGTTTGAACTGTTATAGCAGACCGTGCTTTTGTGGTCAGCTATCAGTTAACAAGGCTCTTAAATCAGTTATTTAGATATTAAACACCACCTTGACACAACTGTTACCTTATAGCAATGACTTCCTAAGTAGATTGCACTCCAGAGAGAAATGGAAGTGTCTGCTGTTAGTGTGATTTATGCTCCAAGTATTGTGTATAACTTCAACAAGAATATTTACATACTCAATTCTAATTCTTTGCAAGTGAATCATTTTAGCCTTTTTCAAGTTACTTTTGCTTACGTGATGTGTGACATGGTTAACATAGACCAAGTGTTAATAGATGGAGCTAGTTGCTACAGTTGCTTTCTCAGGCAGACCGTATGCAGCTGAGGCGAGTTTCATGCGTAAATTTATGTTTGGCTGTGAAATACTTTCTTTTTTCCAGAGATGGAGGTGTATAAGTGTAGACTGTTTCCTTAAGTGAATGGTTGGTTCTAAACTGTAAGACAGACTACTAATAGGCTTGATTTCTTAGGAGATAGCAGTGTGGTGAATAATCTGTTGGTTTACCTTAATCTCAATGCATTTGAGAGACCTGTTGTCATTTTTTAGCCTATGTAGGTTCTAGGGTATTTGTTTTAATTGGCTTATTTTACATTCATGTTTGAGTCTGAATGAGGAGTATTTGTGGGCTTTGGCTTTTCTCAAGGTCTTTTTAAAGCAGCAGGTTACTATAGTGTTGAGGGAGGCTAGACCTATGGACTTCATACTTTGCAGGTATGAAGAACTTGGAGTAATAGAAGGATTTTTGCATGTTACCCTTTGTCTTCATTCAACTGCCTTCTGCTAGAGAAAGAGCTTATGATGAGAGAGGGGTTCGGATCTCTCTGTTAATCATTCATGTGGTTATATCGTAGTGCTTAATCAAGATCTTTTTCTTAGCCCTGGTCAGTATGAGGAAAGTATTGTCTGCAGCATGGGAGGATGGTGAGGCGCTGGCATGGGTTGCCCAAAGATGTGGTAAATGCTCCATCCCTGGCAGTATTCAAGGCCAGGTTGGACAAAGCCTTGGGTGACATGGTCTAGTGTGAGATGTCCCTGCCCATGGACTGGATGGTCTTCAGGTCCTTTCCAACCCCAACCATTCTATGATTCTCTGTCTTCCTTTTGCATGTTATCTTCTAACGCCAGAAGATAGCATTGCTCTGAGGATGTTAAATGGCAGAGGATTCTCCCAACATATCCTGATAAAATGCAGTCTTCAAATTCAGAGTGTCACTGACGACTCCCCACTGGGAGAGGAGTGCTCTAGAAATAACTGTTCCAGGAGAAGTGCTTTCTGTGCTTTTACCACCAACCAAGTGCAAAGTAATAAATCGTATAAATTGTGGTTAGAAGGGATCTCTGGAGGTCAACCAGTCTAGCCTCCAGCTCAAAGGGGGCTGCTGCCATCAGTAGAGCAGGTTAACTGCTGTTCTTCCTTGGTGAGTCTTGGAAACCTCTGAAGGTGGAGATTCTGCAGCTTCTCTGGGCAAAGTAGCCCTCTCTAATCAGAAGGTGGAATTAGTTTCTTGAGCGGTAAGACCTGCATTGTAAGTCAGAACACTTTCCAGGTGTGCTGAAGGACATGTAAAAGTAGAAATTCCGTGCTTTAATCGCTTTAAAACGCAACAGAGGAATTTGAAAATCAATTATACAGACACGACAGCAAGCAAGGGTAGCTCTTCTGAAAACAGCAGCATTTGTTTTTCCTCACTTTGCTGATCATGTCATGCAGAATCTAAAGCAGCAATCTGAACAAACTGGAGCTTAAGCAATGTTTTATCAGCACAACAGTTATGGATTTGTGGTTAACAGTGTATCGACCATGTATTTTAGTGCAGTTGGCAGTATTCTCCTTTAATCTGTTTGTAATCCCTTTTCGCAGGCTTATAAAATAGGCTTTCTCAAAATATGTAAACTGCAGAGGGGATCGTGTGTTATGTTATACCAAGGTGAGCATCTCTCGTGGTTAATATGAAGCCCTTTCTTCATGATAGGGCTATGGAGACAGTTTGATAAATAATGTAGTTATTACATTAAACAAAAAGAAAGGGCAAGAACAGAGTCAGGAGTAGGTCAAGCTGGCTTGAGCTCGGTACCATAGTAGTTGGCTTGAAAATATATGAAGAAGTTGGAACTAACCCAGCAAAACCTGTCCTGGGGCATGAATGCAGTCAATGGGATTGCTTTCCTGAGTAATTCCTGATTTCTGCTAGGAATAAGACCAACTACACCAAAATAACAGTGCTGGAGACCTTTTTAGATACGCTGTTGGCTTTACTGTGTGTAGAAAGTCATCAAGGTTCTTTCAAACTGATTTCCACTGGAAATTGTGTGTGCCTTTTGCAAGCCAATTTATCGGTGTCTTAATTTCAAGAATGGATAATTGCTTTAGGTTTTAACTGTTAGATGGTGGAGTACACATGAAAATGTGCAATGTTTATTACATCAATACAGCAAGATGTGCCCGAGACACGTGTACCTGAGGTCAGGTCTTGCTTTGTGCACCACTTCCCTGGTGAGCCGTACTAGCCTGCTTATCCAGAGATGCATGTTTTTCTGTAGTAGAATTTGCAGCTTGCTGAGAGCATGAAGCAGTTCAAAATGTGTTCTCACATTTTAATAGAGGCGAGTTCCTGCCCTTCCAGGACTAGTTGGTAATACAATTACTGTGTAGAAGTGGATAAAAGACAAATGAAGTCCTGTCACGTTTGTGACAGGGTGATATGGAAGAATGGAACATTTCCAGGGCTTTCGTTTGTGCTGCATGATGTGAGATGGACGAGGAGCAGCTTCTTTTTTCACGTGAGGCTTTGTTATGAGGCAAATAGGTCACCAAGGTTAGCTTAGAGTGAAATCAGGAGGGGACTACTGCTGAATCCTCATTGCTAGCCAAAAGCAGGACTAAGTGAACAGTAGTTCATTCCCAACAGAGAAACGCGTAATGTCAGATAACGCACAAGCTTTCTGTTTTATGAGAAAACCCAGGTAGAGGACTTTGTTTTCATTGTGAATAGGCATCACACTTGATTGTATGTACAGTCATAAATATTTAAGGCCTGTATTGGTGTCATTGTTGGCTGTATTGGTGTCATTAGCTAAGGCCCTGCCTTGCAATCCATGTCAGCTCTGTAGTACGTACGTCCCTTTACTGCATTTTAAAGTAACGTCTGAGAAGTCTGTTTCCTTCCAGCTCTCTCTCCCCTCCCTCTAATTAAACATTTTCTGTCTTCCTAAGACATGAATCAATACAAATGGCTGAAACTCCTTCAAATGTACATCATGGGGTTTTTTTTCAGTTAAAGGGTTTTTTTGATAACAGTTAAGTTCTATTCTGTAGTTAGGAATCCTAACCTTCCCCTAAGGTAGGTAAGTGAGATTCTCTTCATTTACAGCCAGCTGAACTGCAGCAAAGAGATAAAGTAGCTTGTCAAAAGCAACACAGCATCACTGACAGAGCAGAGGCTGGGACTTACAAGTTTCTAGTGTTCACTGGAGCGCATTTTTAAATGACTGAGCTGCTGTATCCTGACATCATAATATGCATGTGTCCTTGGCATGTAGTCACACAGGTGAATGACAGCAGTGTATTCTATATTTGTTGCCTGGTTTCTCATGCCAGTCGCATTCTTGTTCATTTAACCAGCCCCAGTTGCCAGTGTTTTTGTTAGCCCCTTGTGTATTTTGGCAGGTTTTTTGAGTTCTGTGTCATTGACACACTGAGAATGTCATAAATTTGCTCACAAAAGAGCAAGTGTCAACCTCAATAAATCCCTTCTTGAAGTCTTTTCTTCATTGGGTACAGGTCTCTGTGCGCCATGTATCAAAGACCGGTGGATTGCTTGGAACCTTAAATCAAACTGTGATGGAATGAGTGATTAAAATCTCTGAAGGGTTGAAATAGTACCCTAATTTGCCTGGTAGGGCTCCTCTTATATATGTTTGTTTACCCCTTGCCAGGTGATCTCAACTGATCATTGATCAGTGCTTTGTTTCCTTTTCTCTTTTACTACTTAAAAGTTATATTGTTTTCTGAAAGCAAGGCTCATAATAGTTTGTGCATAAAGAGCAGTGTAGAGCATTCCCTCTCTGTTCAGAAAAAGATGGAAACAAATTAAAGGACTGAGTGTTCAAAACTCACAAAGGACGAATACTACGCATATATGTAAGCACATAAATACAGGTACACATGTAAGTAAAGTCACAAGGCCATGCACACTTCTCAGTCACTCCAGCTGCTCTACATTCATTGTGTTCACAGTTGTGTTTATGAACATATTGACTTGTCCTTTGGTGGAAGGTGTTCTGCTCCTCTGCTCTGCTCTTGTGAGACCCCACTTGCAGCACTGTGTGCAGCTCTGGTGTCCTCAACATGAGAAGGACATGGAGGATGCTCAGGGGCTGGAGCACCTCCCATACAAAGACAGGCTGAGAACATGGGAGCTGTTCAACTTGGAGAAGAGAAGCTGCGTGGAGACCTCAGAGCAGCTTCCAGTGTCTGAAGGGGGCTACAAGGATGCTGGAGAGGAACTCTTCATCAGGGCCTGTGGCGATCGGACAGGGGGTGGTGGGGTCAAACTGTAACAGAGGAAGTTCAAGTTAGATTTAAGGAAGAAATTCTTCCTTGTGAGGGTGGTGAAGCACTGGCACAGGGTGCTCAGAGAAGTGGTGAATGCTCCATCCCTGGCAGTACTCAAGGCCAGGTTGGACAGAGTGTTGGGTGACATGGTCTGGTGTAAGGTGTCCCTGCCCATGGCATGGGGATTGGAACTGGATGATCTTCAGGTCCCTTCCAACCCAAATCATTCTGTGATTCTGTGTACATCAAGACTTAGGGGCTTTTTTCTTGTATCAGAAGGGGAAAAAAAAAAAGATTTTGTGAGGTGAGAATAACATTGCATGGTAGATCTATAGCAAAAGAGACACTTGTTATATGTGTTAAATGTTAGCAAAATAAAAGGTCCTCCTAGCTTGTAGGATTTCCAGACTCTCTGAGCTGGAGCTGCAAGGATTAAGTCCCCACAGTGCTCTTATGGGAGAAGGGGGGAGGCAGACATCCCAAACACTGGTAAACACATTAGAAGGCCTTGATCTAGAGCTAATAATCTTGCATGGAGTTTGATATATGGAAAGCATCCAGCTGTATGTTCTGTTGGATAACAGCTCAAAGACTCTTCATGTTTAGGAGGAGACTATTAAAAGTAGTGTATTGTCCACAAGGACAGGTACCCTGAAGCCTTGATATAATGCATTATGTCTGGCCAGTGAAGACAGAATAATTAGAGAGACATGATCCTTGATGTAAATTTGCTTCCTGCATTAAAGATTGGGCATGGAGCATTGATGTTGGTCCAGGCAGCTCATGACTGACACTGGTTGAACTCTGCTGTTTAGGCAAGCCATGCATGGCATAGCAGAAGGTGAAGCTTTTTGTCTCCCACCTCTTCAGGACTGCACACGTTTTCTCAGACCCAAGAACAGGATAAATCTTACAGGGATGTAAGTGAAATTCTTCTACCTCTCTCCCTTCTGATTACATGGTCAAAGTCATAGCTTAATCATCTCCTAGCTGTATGATGTGAGAATGATTCAACACTGCAAGTTAAAACATCCATCCTTTGGTGTACCTGTTGTGACATCTGCTGCCCATCTGACACTGTATTCCATGCCTTGTACAGTGGAATTCTGATCACATACCCATGCATACTAAGTCACTTTTCACTAAGCTATCTTTGGAGTGGGCGATGGAGACTTTAAAGCTCATGTCAGGGTTTCATAAGAGTATGCATTGGAAACTGCAAGAGGACGTCTGCAGGCTGGCACAGCGTCATTTCCCAGTGAAGAATTAACACTTGGTCATCATCTTCCATGATTACTTCAGGGTTTTTTCAACCTGTGCCTGATTTTTGCACCTCCTCTAAAAGATGGTACCTATGGCCTTTGATATCACCCTTGTTTATCTGTGCAGTCCTGCCTCTGAGGTAAGCCTGCCATCTATTGAATCCCCAGTACAATCTTCTGCAATCCAGCTTTCCACACAAGTTCTGACCAGTTTCAGTCCTGCTTTGTTTAGGAGACCTGACAAGACTGGAGCCCTCTCTGACTTGCCCACAGGCTAAATCACCTTCCAAGCAGCCATCAGAGTGTCAGGCAGCAGCTGAGCAAGAGCTTGTATCTTGCTGCACTGACTCCTTTTATGCTGCAGATGTATCTTTCCAGAGTTCGGTTGTCAGATGCATTTTTCCAAGGCTTGTCAACTTGAGTAGGATGCAGCTGCCTTCCATCAAAGAGAATTTCAGGCACTTGAGGGTAATAGAAAGAAAGAAACAGGAAGAACTTTCAGAAAACACCAAATTGGAACATGATTGAGAAGGAAAAAGAAAAGCTTCCATTCAGCTAATTGATTCCTCGCAGTAGTTTCCTTTCTGCTTTCATTTCTATGCAAGAATACCATCTAGTGTAATAAGATTCATCCCCTATACAGTAGTAGCAGAAGCTTTTAAAAGCACTGGCAGTATGCAATTTCTAGCTGCCTCTTCCCTAGACACCACTTCGCCTTAATAGTTTGATAAGCTGGGAATCCCATAAGCCCAACACTTGCCATTTATTCTGTTGCGTTTCAAGGTGTCTTTTGTGATTAAAAGCCTGCTCCAGCGCCCATGGAGATCCTCTGTTGAATGGACTTTAAATAGGACTCCCTCCTTCCAAGAAGGAAACTACCACAACCCAAGTTTATTTGAACCCATGTGGCTCAATGATCATTCCTGGATGCCAGCACAGTGGAATGATAGCATTTTACCTATGCAAAGTTGAAAGGCCTTGAGCACCATTGCTGAAGCATCCTGTTTTAGCTTCCGGGGGACTTCTGTTGTGTAGACAAGAAGAGCGCATGCAGATGGTGAGGCAGCTGAGCAGGATCACTACTAACCTAGCACCTTTTCAGGCATTTCCTCTCCATGCACTGAGCAATGTCTAGAAGACCTCGTGTCTTTTTGGCTTCTTCACTGTAAGGCTTTCCTTCGTTAGGAGTTTTCCTTGGGATACCTCCTGTCCCTAATAATTTTCGATGGTATCATCTCTTTCAACCAAGTTCCTAAATATCTACTCTACAGAATGAAGCTAAGTGTTGATGATATCTAAGGTTAACTTGTGAATCCCCAGACTATTAAGGGTTCTCATTTTATGTTGCCTGTAATGAAAACGCGTGCTGCTATGCCAAATGATAAGGTAAATCACAGCCCCAGTTCTCCCTCTACTCTCCCAGGACCTGATGTAAGTTACTGGGAGCACTGAATCCCAAAGTGTGGGCTATTTCCCTTCAGTGATAAAGCAGCAAAGCTGCTTGTGCCTTCAGATCTTTCCCTTTGGATTTAGAAAGGATAATGCTTTCCTATTCAGGCACCATAAATGAGATAAGGCATCATCGTCAGAAGACAACAGAAAAAGAAAGGAACAAAGGCTAATCTTACACTAGCTTGGCATTGCCTGGGTATTAGGAACCCACTGTCCCTTGCTAACTTTCTACAGCACAAAGAGCAGAGACCTCATCTTGTTCTGTGCAAAGTAGTCAGTTGTGGCACTTACCCTGAAGCTGTACGAGCAATGAACTCCTAATAGAGCTTGAAATTCTCAGGCATTGTAATGTGCCATACAAAAGATGGAAGTGTCTTCATTCCTGCCAATATATGTTGAATGTGCGCAGAAACGAGAACAAAAGGTTTTGAAGTGGATAAAGCAAACGATCGTGTTTTGCCACAAATAGGGTCAGCACATATGGGGTGACTGTATTGCTCACGAGGGTATGTTGAAGCACATAGCTGTTCACATGTGGATATGTACGCTCCTGTGTTCTTTCTCTTGGTGTTCTTGTCACTCCTGCCCAGTGGTCCCATATGAGCTTTTCAGCGCTTGTGCAGTAACCTTGATCTGAACTGCATCTTGTGAACGTAGGACTGATAGGAAATGGCATCAAAACTGAGATATGCTTTTCTTCCTTGCAATATCTCCACTTTGTCTGTTTACCAGGCATCCTTGGGGCTTTTCATGCAGACATCAATAAACTTGCCCCCAGCTGGTGGGGACCAAGAGCTGTGAATGGCAGCATCTTGTCCATGGCTTGACTGTGACATCTGAGGGAGATCTGATTTCTCTGAGCACATTGGGAAAAATCTGGGAAGTAGTTGGGCATTTACAAAAATAAATCTCTGTACTCCGTCTGTAAACTATTAGCTAGGGAAAAGAACCAACTAGGTAATGTATGTGTTTTATTCCTCCTGGAGCATCATTTATTTATGCTGGACAAAGAATTTATGTAACTTTAATAGGAGTTTGTATTCGTTTGTGACAAATAACAAAATGCCAATATATTAATCATTCCAAACTATTACAGCTGTCTGCTTTGCAAATGATTGATAAAATGCTCTGGATCAGACTTGCACATTTAGCCCTTACTACAACCACCATGTCTGAGCGGACAGCATTCTTATCAGTTTCTCATCAGGGATAACTAACTGGCCAATTAAATCACAGGCTATGATATCTCATAGAGTGGCATTAGATCAGTAATATCTAGCTCTAAAGGATTTGAATCTTGATGTAGGGTAAACTAAGCTCTGGCCTTTGCAGTTGCCTTTGTATGGAGTCCTCTGTTTTGAATAATGAAAAACCTGAGTTTGTCAGTCAGATGGGGGTTTAGATCTCTCTTTTGTCACAGAGGTGTTGCCAGAGTGGGCTCCACCTCTACATTTGTTACTGAGGAGACATTACCAGCTTGGTTGTTGAAGTCACGCCTGCTTTTCTTATGGCTGAATCCTGACATCTTGAAAGCAGGAAGAGTTTTGTCAGTACAAGGCCTGCATGACTCGATTTTGAAGCTTTTGCAGATTACCTTCCCCCAGTAGTTTTGCCTTCTCAGGGTAATAGTTGAATATTAGTATTGCAGTAGTGTCCAGAGGGTTTGAGCTGTACCAGAGCGCCATTGTATTTTAGTTGCTGTATAAACCAGTAGTGGGGAGAAGTTCCAGTTCTGCAGAGGCTGTGGTATAAAAGGCAAGACGATGGGTCGCAAGAAGAAAATGGTATCTCTGTTTCTCAGATAGGGTGTCAGTATCCACATGGAATAACAGAACAATAGTGCTGTTTTCAGTTGTGTGGAGAAGTAAAGCAGTTGGCCAAATGTCCTAAAGAAGATCCCTGTCAGAGTAGGGAGTGAGTGGAGGTTTCTTGAGTCCCAGTGCAATACTTGGATAAAAAACTAATCCTCCCTTGTGATTCCTAAGCAAAATTCAAGCACACCTCTGGTAGGCTGGAAGCTCAGCAGCATTCCTTTGGTAGATGACCAAAAGCTATGCTGAGTGCGTAAGGGGCAAAATATCAACAGGGATCATAAAAATAAGCTAGTTTTTCTTTCGGCTCTGTTAATAGCTTATAGATACCTTAGCAACGCCACTAAAAATGTGAGAGTTGCTTCTATTTGGACATTGAGCACCACCTCATACTTAGAATAGCTCTTTTTAGCACTCAGGGTTAGCCTGGATGCTTGGATGAGTAGGAGCGAAATGGGTGAAGTGTGTATTTGAGTGCAGAGTAACCAAAGTTGTGTATTGGTGCTTATGCTCCTGGGTCATGTTTGTGCATTCCTGTGCTGGCAGTTGGCTGTTCCCTAACTCAGGAATTGAGTGTTTTCAGGAAAGTCCCTCCCTGAAATATGCACCAAATTCAAATGCTGATGTTTAAATTGAGCCCATGCCCAGGTATTTTTCCACACAGAGGTAGTGACTCCAGCTGGGGAGCTACAAAAGCACAGTGACATCTCTTAAATTCCCTTAAAAATAGAATCATGAAATCATTTAGGTTGGAAAAGACCTTTAAGATGTTTGAATCCAACCAGAAATAAAATTCCTTTGTGATTTTGAGGAAGCCTCTCTGCTGATAAAACATGGCTTATCTATTACTCACCTATCCTTTGGGTGCAAGTCAGACCCTGCCTTTGCAGGAACAGTGGTAGGGTCATGAAAAGCCCTGCCTTGGGTTACATTCTCCACTGAATCCATGGAGCCAAACACGGCTTCCAGTAGTGAGGAATTTGGTCTGATGCCTTTTGGCAGATGCAGAGGCGGATGAGGAGGGCAGCAATGCTACTTCTGTGCTACAGGAAAGATTTCCTGATGACAAAAGCAAAATGTCAGCTTTGGTTGTGGTAGGGCCCTTCCCAGCCCAGCTTAGAAAAATGAGTTGAGTGGTTCTTTTTGGCTCACTGTGACCTTTTTCATGTGCCTCATACATTCAGGAAGAAATAGACTTGGCCTTTAACACCGCATTGGAAGAGGTTGATTGCTTTTTGGGAGGGAAAGTGCCCAGACACCATCAGGGGATAAGTAGTAAGCAGCTGGTGAGAGGTATTTAGAACAGAGATGCATTTGGACATTACTTTTAGCTGTTGCACTGATGGCCTTCAGCCTGTTTGCTCTAATGGGGCAGTCTTGGCAGCACAGAGGAGTAGGAACACCTACATGTGTTGGCTTCCCCAGCCCTGGCTTGGACACAGTGTCGTTTGAGATGCTTGGACATCTGCTGCTTGACATTGCTCTTGTGAGTACTTGCATGCATTTTCAAATAGTTGCATATGGAATAAATGCAGAATTCCAGGTGTGAGGAAGCAGAAGCTGCAGGTAAACACCTTTGCTTCTGCAGTGAGCAGCGAGCTGACTTACTTCCAAAGAGTGTAGAGAAATGGGTCTCATCTGTGATGCACTCTCGGATTGTGCAGGCTCTGAAAGCAAGATGCAAAAAGCACCTGCATTTAGTCTGGAGAGAGTTGACTCTGAGGTTTTTCAGGGCTTCTGTTAACTGCTGGTGCCAAACAACGCCCAGGGAGGCGCTGGGAGCTATGGCACTGGCAAGAGATATTGGTGTTATTAATTTAATGCTCTTTAGATGGTTCAATTTGGAAATTCAGATGTAATCAAATGTCAAACTCGTGGTCCAAATTCCTAAATGGAACATGAATGGTTTGGAAGCTTTTCCAGAACTGCTGGTTGTTGCATCAACCCTACTGTCACTTTTACTAGTTGTAGAACCATTTTGTAACCAGTTAATTTTGGCCTTTGCTACAGGAGCTGGAATAGGTGCCTCGAGACATTCCGAGCCCATCTTCTATGAGAACCTGTGTTTTCTAATAACGTCATCAAAGTCATTTTGATGGAGGCTGATCAGGAGTGGTATATAAACCAACAAAAGGAAGGGTAATTCCCATTCTCATGACGGCGTTCATTTGGTCTCCCGATCATGTTAGTTGTCTGCTTAATGACTGTTTGTCTCCTTGATCCTCCCCAGGGTGTTCACATTTGTCTACTTTGATAAGAAATGAGTCAGGCTTGGGCATCATAGTTGCAGAAAAGCATCTACAGAGATCTAAATGTAAACACCATAATTTGTTTTCCTGGTTAAAGTCATGCTGTGGGACTCAATTCTGCAAACACTGTGCTATCTAAAGTTGCTTTGTAACAGCTTTGTGGCAAAGAGGAAGACAAGATTTAGACTGTAAATCTGGATGGTTATTTGTTAACAGATCATAGAATCATAGAATAGTTAGGGTTGGAAAGGACCTTAAGATCATCTAGTTCCATGATGCTCTGGAGCAACTTTATCTGTTCCATTCTGGAATTTCTGGTATAGTGTTGAACTTGGCTGTATGCTACAGTGCTGCAGTCTGGTTCCTTGTTACCAGTAGGGTTTGCATGATTTGTGCGCTGCTGAAGAGCTTGTCCCTCTTCTGCATGGGAATGCTCCACAACTGAAATGCAGGTCACCTTGTTTCTATCCACTTCTGTCCACCCTGGCACTTTGTGAAAGCACTGAGGATGGGCTGTGAGTCAGCAGCTATTCGGGGTTAGAGAATAAATGCCATGTGTCTCCTGTCCCCTGAAGAGCTGAAGTCTTTTGAACAAGGGCTTTGCATGAGCCCATTTCATTGCCTAGATGCATGTGTTATCAGAAGAATTTTCTGGACAGTATGGTTTCTAATTATTTGAAAAGCATGAACAACTGGAACAAATTTATTTCATCATTTTCTTAAGCTAATTTAATCTATAATTTAGTCTTTAGTGAAGAATATAAAAATGAAATGGGTATTAAGTTCAGCCCTTTAAAATAACAGTTGGCATCGTGCTAAGTCCTAAAGGGCTTGCAGAAACACACTTCTGCTGCTCCTCCCTTCCCAGGATCGCAAACAATGCAAAGTGCTTTGATCCGTAAATAGACTTAAGAAATACCAGCAGTATTTAGATTTTTATTGCATTTGTGTCTAGTTATTCCCTGGGGTTTAGCTTCTTTATTAGATGGCATTAAACAGATAATCAACTTCCCTTAATAAAACCAGCTGGGTGTAGTGCACATACTCTGTTCTTGGGGTCACTGAATGAGAGGTGGTTACAGTTGGGTTGTGTTCGTGCAGGATGGATTTTGGCCTGACACATGTACTCTTTACACTGAGAACACCAAGACTCTCATCTCCTGCATCTGTTCAGAGACTGTCAGCAGTACCAAAACCATGCATTCTGGTTTGACTAAGAAGTGAATCTTCAGTATTTCAGCGAGGTGCTTGGGATGCTTTGTTGTAGTAGTTAGGTATTGATGGGACTCTTGGACTTGTCTGACCTGTTGCAGCAGGATGTGACTGAAATCTTTTCAGTCTAGACCAGTAAAAGTTTGTGTTTGTGTGTAAAATGTGACTTCTCTGGGTTCAGCTGAGCTGCTGGACAGTTTCAGAAGACAGCAGACAGCTCCTATTTACACTTCCTCGGTTGCTTTGTCATTTCTGACGTGTTTACTTTAAACATGTTTTAGCTTTGTTTCCACCCAAGTGAGACTCTGGCTGGTCACTGGTATCTGCAGTATGTGGAGCAGAAAGGAAGAGGGAGAAAGGAACAGGAGCTAGCACTGTGGTCAGAAACATATGGTAAAGGGGTATATTTGGGGACTAATATCTTGCTTCCAAGAATATCTTATACCCTTGTATAACTGCCCAGATGACTTGGAGGAGACTAAGCCTTTAATTACAAGATCACAGAATCATAGAATCGACTAGGTTGAAAAAACCTTTCAGATCATCAAATCCAACTGTTCCCAGACGGAGCATCCTGTGCCAGTGTTAGAGCTAATGGTGAAGCCACAGCCAAACCTAGACAAATCTAGAGGATCTCAAATAGATCACCTGTATGGACCTACTAAAGACTTTCTGTCTTGCCTACTAATATAATCACTTGACTGAAATGATACATATATGTGTTTTAAGAGGATTAATGTTTTCCATGACTGGAAGGATTCCCGCCAGTCTGGTCTCCTAACACATAACTGACAGCCAGTTCTTTTCCTCTGTGTTTGCATCTCAGCAACATGATTTTTACGAAGTGCCACACTGTGTGGGTAGGACCTTCAAATGCCATAGTTAAACCCTTGTCTCCTTTATGACTTTTCATGTTTGCAAGGCTGATTGCCATCAGCAGTTGTGAACGATTAACATTCTTGCTAATTTTGCTTGCCATCAGACTGTCAAGCTAGGAGGTGACAAGCAATGCTCATGTAAAAGCGGAAGGGAAAAGATTTTTTGTGGGTTTTCTTTCTTTCCTTGTTGTAAAATAGGTAAAAAGCTGAACAGAGATGAATGGCATCAAGAGTACCAAGAAGGGTTGTGTTTTGAGAGCATTTCATTAAGCCACCCTCTATAATTGAGTGGATTTCTGCTTTACTCAGAACATTTGGAATAATGGTCTTTTATTTGAATATTTTGAGTTTTTAGGGAGCTCCTTCAACTCCATTTGGCTCTAATGGGAGTTGAGAGGGCTCAACTTGTTAGAGGAACAGTGCTCTAAAATTATTCCTTTATGCACAAGACTTGCAATTTGGGATCTGGCTGTCAGTGGTGTTGTATTCAGTATAATACGCTGGAATAGTAGCCAGAGCAGAGTGATAAAATTTATTCTACTAATTCTCATACGTATGTTGAAGATTGGCATGGAAAACTCTATTTTGCCATTGTCAGATGGTCAGCTAGTGAACTGAATGAGAGAAGAATTCCCTGACGTGATGCTTGGGTATTGCAGACAGTACCTGGCTGTGAAGAGCAGTTCCTCTGTCTCAGCTCTGTAAAGTTGTAAGACGGGGATAAGTTTTGTTACTCAGATACTGTAAGACCTGGATTGTTGTCATTGATGCTGTATGATCAATTAGCTCATATTTCTACCCAGGAAGTCTTAAAGGAGCTTGTCATGTTGGTAGGGCAGTGTTACTGGGCTGCTCTGGGTTAGAAGTTAGTGTGGCCTCATGCTCTGAGTATAAAGCAATCATATAGCTCCAGCGAATCCTTCTGATAGCCAGATACTGCTGGGAAATTTCTTCTTCTCCTTTGGGAAAATGTTTGGCAAAACGGGGGCCATGAAAACTGGATATAAGGGTTCCTAAAGGCACCAGAACAATGTGTCTTTACTGGCTCAGAAAACTGTTTGTAACTCCCATCCTAAGACAGCATGCATCAAAAATGACAATTGAAAACAGCCATCCAGCTGGACTATTTCTTTTGAACAGACACTCAGTATACTCCCAAATGTGCGTCTGCCTCTGGTTGGTGTCATGTGGCGTGAGAGGTCTCTAAGAAGCAAGCAAAATTGCGTTCCTCTGAATATTACAGTGTGTTTGAGAGAGCAAGAACTCAGTGGTTGCAGACACGTCAGCTGTAGTTGAAATATTAGTGACCATCCGGAAAGACTTAAAAACGAGCATGGTATTCTGCTTTAATGAGGTTATTGTGGGAAGCAATGTCCCGTGAGACCCCGGTTTTAGACGTTGCTACTTGGAAATCCTGTAGGTAACAAAAAATGTCACAGAGAAGCCTTTTGCATGAGAAAAGTGGACTGTCTTTTTCGCCATGCAAAGATGCAAAGCAGGCAACGGCCTAGTGAGTTGATCCCCTTCAGCATCTCGGTTCAGGCAACACTGCTGTTACATCAGGGTAACTAAATTGTCACTTACTGAGTGAAGTATTTTCAAGAGTGAAGTATTTTCAAAAGTGAAAATATTCCTGCTCGCTTCTTTGGGAAGGAGTTTTATCTTTGAGAGCTTGGAAGTGGAAATCAGTAAACCAACAAGCGTTTTGATATGTTGAGGTCAAGGATAACCATTACACAGAGTTGCTGGCAAGAGAAAATCCAGGCATTTAGCAATGGATTTGTGCCACTGCAAGTTATGATCAGGCAGTTAAATAGCTGGGTTACTTGCATCGTGCATGTTGCACTGCTGTGCTATTAGCCATTCTTCTTCGTGTCTTCCACAAAAATGGGTTTAAGGGTTTGTATTTAGTTGCATCCTGAAGCCCAGTCTTGTCCTTGTGATAGTTAGCAAGGAGACCAAGAGCTGCAGGACAGGGCATATTGCTTTAACATAAGAAGTCAGAAGACTCTGTCAAAGTAGCTCTTTTTGTCATTTGTTCTTCTGTATTCTGCTTTGTATCCTTTGAACACGACAGTGATTTATATCCCCCCCCAAGTAGTAGTGTACATTGTGAGCACCATCTATGTCCCTTGGCTATGGCTGAAAAATAAAGGAGAAACCAGTTGTAGCTATTCCTTCGCCAGCGGCAGCACTCACTGCATGAAGCGTCGCTGCTTGGCAGGCTCTGCAGCTCCCTGCTCAACAGCTGCTGCAATTACCTTCATTTATTTATGGTTATGGGATTGCATAAGGAGTAAATTCAGGGAAAATTTCCATTTGCATGGTACACCTGGAAGCGTTAGGCAATGCACAGACTCAGGCACCTTCCCTCTGTTGATGCAGAAGCTGAAATACCACCCTTTCCAACCCTGCTATAAACATCTTTCTTGGCCATGCTTCTGTCATCACCTCACATCTGGGTGTTCAGTGATCAGCCTCAATGAAAAAGCAAGCCAGCTGGCACAGGGTACATCTGCACTAGCATTTTAGTTTGGTTTAGCAGTCTGGTTTTGATGTGAATCCCTCCAGTTGTCTCCACATCTTATGCTTTCATTTGTAGCAGTCTTGGTGCTTATGAACTGGGATGCTTTTGGATGAAATTAAACAGAAGGTGCACCCAGTGTATCCAAAATCTAGTTCTTATTCAACCCATGGGAGACTAAAGTAAAACTAGCCCCTAGTAAGCCACTGGGTTCTTAGCACCACTGTTTGTCATGCTGAAGTATCACTACTGTGCTGCATTACTTACTCAGTAGATGTAGACTGGGACTACCAAGCTGTGTAGAGCAGCTTCAGCTCACGCTTTCATGTATCTCTGAATATGATGGAGGACACCATATTCAAAACCTACCTTGGTGGAGGTGGTGGTGGTGTTTGCTTCAGCCACCTCTTAACTATATTCATACCTGAGGAGGGTGAGGTCCCTTTCTCAAACACCAGAAGCTAGCCAGGGAGGAATGCCTCCTTTGTCCTATGGTAACGGTGGTCCTTTGAAGATGAGTGGTCCATGCGAACTCCATAATTCATTTTCCTTCCTCAGTGTTGTGAAGAGATACCACGCCAAGACTCTGGATCTGTTAAGGGGTGGAAGAGCATATAAGGCATAGAATGGTTTGGGTTGGAAAGGACGTTAAGCTCATCTAGTTCCAACCCCCTGCCACATGCAGGGACACCTCATACTAGAGCAGGTTGCTTCAAGCCCCTTCCAACCTGGCCTTGAACACTGCCAGGGATGGGGCAGCCACAGCTTCTCTGGGCACCCTGTGCCAGTGCCTCAGCACTCTCACAGGGAAGAACTTCTCCCTTATATCCAACCTGAACTTCCCCTGTTTCATTTTGAACCCATCACCCCTTGTCCTATCGCTGCAGTCCCTGATGAAGAGTCCCTCTCCAGCATCCTTGTAGCCCCCTTCAGACACTGGAAGCTGCTCTGAGGTCTCCACGCATCTTCTCCAGGCTGAACAGCCCCAATGTTCTCAGCCTGTCTTTGTATGGGAGGTGCTCCAGCCTCTGATCATCCTCGTGGCCTTCTCTGGACTTGCTCCAACAGCTCCATGTCCTTATGCTGAGGACACCAGAACTGCATGCAGGGCTGCAAGTAGGGTCTCACAAGAGCAGAGGGGCAGGATCACCTCCCTCGACCTGCTGCTCAAGCTCCTTTTGAACTGCTGAAGACAGTGCGGGATGCAAATACTTCCTGAGTAGCAGTGTTTATTGCTGCTACTATCTGAATGAAATACAAGAAATTATTGCAGTTGTATAATTGATTAATGATCAACAGAAAACCCACACAGTGTGGAGCATGTTCAGAAGGTGCCCCACAGCAGCTGAACACGGAGCTGGAGTTGCAGTTTATCCCACCATGTGGGCTGTGTAGTGAGCAGTGTATTTCATCCTTGCCAGAACGACTGGGTGGTCTTCTTTTCTTTCATGCTCAGAAAACTGACTCTGTGGTAGCCACACAATACCAGTGTTGTCAGTATTCTATTACCATAACTGAAAATACACTGTATTGCTAGAAAACCACCAAATTAAATGTTGCAAACAACCGTGGTGCCGTTTGTCTGACAGATGATGCTTGGTTTCCTCAAGAACCATCCAGCATGCAGAATTAGAAATGAGGAAATACACTGCATGGTTATTAATTCTTTAATACTTGAAACTACTTAGCAATGAACATGTAGATCAAAGCTTTGCTTGAGAAGATTGAGCTTTCCAGACAGGAGCTATCAGGAGCAGTCTGGAGCAGTATAACAGAATGCTGTCGAATAAAAGCCCCACTGATTACATTTCCATTAGTTTTAAAATCCCCTCTGTGTTCAGTGTAGGCGTTTTGGTGGCTCTTGTACTGCAGGTTGAGTGTAACGTGTTAAGCACTTGATCTCTTTCCCAATATCAGCAGGAACTAGCTTTCCATTTTAATAAATGCACTTAGAATTCCAGAGGCCATCGTGTAAGGAGAAAGTGAAGGTATTAGCAGGTTTCTGACTGTTACCTTAGATTATGGAAGGAAGAGATGGCCTTCAGTAATCTTTTCTTTATTGAAACCATAGCCGAAAGGGGTACTTCAGAGAGGTCAGATATTCGTGACCTCTATTGCTATAATTCATATAATGGAAAAATGAGGGATAATGTTGTATTGCTTGTTGTGATATACATCTAATGATCTGCTTCATCTTTAAAACCCAAGCCTATCTTAAGTACATTTGCTATTGATTTCATTGAAGACAGAAATAGTGGTTTATGCTCCAAAATGGCATAAATCAGAAATCTGACCCTTCTGAAGTCAATGCAAATTATACCAGAGATTTTGAAAGTGACAAAACTTGGCCTGGGGCTCCTTGGGATATATATGTGAGCTTTGGAAGATGAATTGGAACTCCAGCTCAGTGCCATGGAGAAGAAAATAAAACATTAAGGGTCATTTGCCTCTGGTGGCTTTTTAGCATTTAATGTACTCAGCAGTTTGATAGTATCAAATATTCTGCAATGGCATGTTAGTGTCTATTACCATTTAGTGTTATTGAAAAGAATCCATTAAGCAAAATACTGATTTTTCTTTGCAAACCCATCATATTTCATTAGAAGTAAATGTGTTCCTCTTTGTATGGTTTTGTTATTGAAGAGACTGAGTTTCATCTTGTGAAGCTCTCAGTTGAAGCAAATTAAAATCCCCACAAATCCTACATTAATAGGAACAGAAACTGATCTAATGCATTCTTTGTGTTTCCTTGATGTGTAACATGCCTTTATTTCTGTAATTAGCACAAGTATAAAAAATAGCACATATTAAGGCAGTAAACAGTCCTGTTCATAGAGCTTTGACTTTGCTCACTGGAAGGGCAATGCTGAGTACTGGCTTAGTTAAATACGCGAGCCAAGGAGTAGATCATCAGAACAGAAAAGTAAGTTTTATGAGATGCTAATGCTACTTCTGCTAATAACCTTCCATGTGACACTAAAAAGATTTGGTTCTTTTACCATTGCTGGTTTTGCCTTTTGGTGCTAACTTGCAAAGCTCCAGTGAAGGAAAAGGTCACCAAAAGATTAAATTCTTAATGTGCTGGGTTCTGTCTTTCTTTGTAAATAAAAAAACAGTGGGTTAGATTCCTCCTTTCAATACCACACACCTCTTTTTGTCTCCTTCCATCTTCACTGCCACCACTTTCAACCACTTTTGGGTCTGCTTGATCTGTCTTTAGTAGGTATAAGCAGTATTGTGGGGGATTTCGAGCATGCATATAAATCAGTGTGGCTCCACTTGACATCATTAGGCATACATTGACTTTGACCAAACAAAGACCTGGTATTTTATTTCTACAATGTCTGTTCTCCCAAAGAGGTGCCTGAACCTTAAGTCTTACAAAATTGCATTGAACACTGCTAGACACCAAGTGGTGCTTTCAAAACAGTGCGAGTAAATAACAATTAACAGAAAGTATAATATGCCATAACAGAAATGCAACTGTATCTTTTATGGCTAATTAGCAGTTGAAAGTCAGATTTTTTGCATTTAATTTGGGTGTGAATAGAGCAAGTCTTTGTAATTGAAGGCTGTCAGAAGAGGAGATTTTTAACAGCTAGCTTTTAATTTATAAGCTGATTTGTGTGTTAACTGGTTCATGGCCACCACGATCCGGGTGCCTCTAAACCTGTGGGCACCCAGCATGCTGCCTTGTTCTAGCTGCAAGCCTGAAGGCACCATCACACCATCGGCTGTTGTCTTAGCAATGGAATGCTGGGGGGTATGTTCAATAAAGAGCTGTGTATAGCAGTTTGGACACTTAGAATGCATCACAGCCTCCTGAACATACCCAAGGCATGTGGTAAAATGCCTTGGGAAAGGCTGAATGATTTGTACCTACCCAAACTGTGCACCAGTGGTGCATTAATCTGTGCCTTGTATGGGTTCATTGGTGCTGAAGTATCAAACTCTTATGAAGAGGTGAATGTGTAGCATTAAAAATGAAAGGGTTTATAAGTGGTAGGCTAGATTGCACCTGAGGCATCATGTGTAACAGAGTAGAAAGGGAGCCTTCTGGCTGGTGATAGGAGGTGCATTGAACTTTTCGGTTCTTGCTGTGATCAGTTGGTGTGATCTGCTTTCCACTCTCTTCTGTTGGGCTGAAGGTGTCAGGGAATGATTTATCTTAGAACTTTTAAAAAACAAGTAAAAAGAGGTCTAAATCTTCTATTTTTTCTGCCTCATTTTGACCTTAAATTCAGTGGACCATGGTGCCATTCAGTGTAATAGTAGCTTGTTGGTAGCAGCTCTGATGCATGGAAAACATTGAGAGAAAAGTCTCAGATGGTGCCCTTAGATAGAATTGATGAACTGCTACTTGCCAGTGCCCTGGCTATGTTCTCCTGAATTTTGGACATGTTTACTCAGTTCTTACCCATACTTCTTTGTTAGTGTAGTGTCACAGTTTGAGTCCATTTACTTGATGGCAAAGCCATCGCAACATGATGTTGTGCACGGACAGCTGATGTTGCAGTGCCATTAACGTCATTTTGTCTCTGCATGTGAAATATCTCATTGTACTTCTGTTGGCTCAGAGCTTTGGGATTTGACCTCTTTAGTATGACTTGGAGCAAGCCTGAGAATTCAAAATGCAGCAAGCTTTGTCAGAAAATACTTTCGCATTGATTAATGGTATGTCCATGCTGTTGTGAAGATGGGGAGATGTGGGAACACAGTGAGAGCTCATCTCTGCAGTGTCTCCACTTGTGGGGAGTAGGGTTTGCAGATCTGAGGAGAGGGTGGTTCTCATGCTGTATAGAGGACAAGGACATGGGCTCTTCCTGGCCACTATGGAGCACTTGGGTGGGAAAAGGTACTTTGGTCTTCAGTAGGACTCTTACTCTCTCAAGAGACAGAAGAATGCCTTTGTTTTCTGTTTGTTTTCTCCTCCTCCATCTTTCTCTCCATCCCCCGCATAACAGTTGTGAAAAACCTTTCCTTATAAATGCTCTTTAAATACATGTCTGTATATTTAGGTACACGCAGACTTACACGGGACTGTACGCTGGTGTTTCTTGGATTGTCCCAGGGACGTGCAGGTGGTCAGTGGGTGGAGAGCACTAACACATAGCAAATGACCCCATTAGTTTTCCCCTGTTTGTCCAAACAATGCCAGCCCTGCTAGTTATTTCTGGAATGTGTTACAGCAGAGCCATGTTCAGCACACCAGCTTTGTTGCTAAGGAATAGTGGCAACCACAGGGAAAAAAAGAGCTGATTTGTAAGCTCTTCCAAAACAATGTCTGGAGGGATTTCCCTCTGGAAAAGGGAAATCTAAAGGGGCCAACAGGAAATCTGGAGAGAGGCTTGTGACAAGGGCATGTAGGGGGAATGGCTTTAACCTGCCAGAGGGGAGACTAATGGGAATCTTTCTATCTCTGGTCAGAATTGCGGTGTATTCATGTTCAGGTATCACATCTTGGCTGGGAGAACATTTGTAAACACAGACAAATGTGTCTCCGCTGAGTGATAGGGGTCTTTTCATTTCAGGAGAGCAATTTCTCCGCTTCAAATGGTTCTTTACATCATGTGAGTTCCATACTCAGGGGTGGCTCTGGCTCAGCAGCCCCAGGTGCATGGACCTTCTGTTTTGCCAAATAGCTTTTACTTAGGAAAGGGAGAGAGATGCTGTCTTTTCTAGTGGGTGGTGGGTGGATCAGCACTTCATCAACAAAGAAGGAAGCCTAAGGGATAAGCAGCACAGAGTTCTTCGTGTCTGCAGCCATCCATATGAGCAGAGAGACTCTGCAGCACCCTTTAAAAACCCAGCATAGTTCCAGTGATGATTGTCCAGGGAGGACATGGGTTTGCTGTTGTTCCTAGTGAATGGCAATATTCCTTTAGTGCCAGCAATAGGTTTGGTGCCTAAAGTCCTATCGCTGTAGCTGCTGTAGATGGTCTGTGATGGTCATTCTGCGTGAACCTGTTAACAGTAGTTTTCCTAGCTTCTGTTCAATACCTTGTGTAAGTTAGAGCTTGCAACAGCTTTCTGGAAAGAATAAGGAAGAAAACATTCAGGCAAAGAAGAAAATTACAAGGGAGGAAAAGAAATCTGTATTTGTATCCATTCCGCTGCAAGCATCATCTCTAAACAAGCAATTGGCTTAAAGCATCTCCAGAAGCCAGGTACAACCTATGCCTCCAATAGAAGGGTGATGGGTACTGTGAACTGCAATTATCAATATCCTTTTCTCTGTGCACTCATGGGAATGGTCAGAAATCTGGATAACTGTGATATTAATAGCTGGAGACATTCATGCAAATTCTCACTCAACATTACCTCCTTGTGTTGCCTTCAGAGATGTGCAACAAAACCGATCTGCTTTCAGGTCAGTATGAAATCTTACAGACTTTGGACAAGAAACTGTTTCCTATTTCCCTGTAGCTAAAATATTTTTTGTTTTTAATACCATCAAAATTAAAACATACACGAGAATATAGATTGTGCCCTTTTTATTGAGTATTACTGTCAGATGAAATCCATAAAGTTGGTTAAAAACTGACTGCTTCTCTCGACCCTTTCATTTGTAAGGAACGTGCCAGTCTCAGCAAACAGATGTCCACGTCATGACAGCCGTCATCACAGTTGGCTTGCAATGTTGTCTGTGTTGTAAATGCATGTACAAACTGAAGAGACGTATCTCTCTTGGTCTCTCTAGGTCAGACCTGAGAAAATAGCAAAGGAGACAAGTAATAAAGCTTTGTTACTTGCATGTTAAGTTGTATGGGGTTTGAAATACCATGGATTTTGTCCATGTCCTTTAGGAATATCACGTTATTAAAACAGACATATAAACAAAAAGATGTAGGCAATGTTGTTGTGTGGTTTTAACTTTACTCACACCTTGCTCAGCCTGGAAGGGGTGTGTGTTATGGATTTAGTACAAAGGAAATGGGAGAAGGAATTCAGTTATATCCCCAGCCATGGCACAAGCACGGGATCAGTGTGAAGGAGTGAATTCCTCTGAGCAGGGGGTTGATCTAAGTGCTTTTGGAGTTTGCTTTTGCCTATTTGGGGAGCTTTGTGCAAATGCTGTCACTGACTCCCGTAAGCCAGTCAAGACTCACTGGGATCTAGCTGTATATTTTTCACATTCAAAGACTGTACCATTTCCTGAATCCTGGCTTTCCGACTGCTCTCTGGATAGCAACTCCAAGAGCCAAGAGTAAATTTACAGACAAAATAAGGTGTTTAAACCAGTACTTAATTGAGGGAGAACTTTGCTATGGGCAGTATAATTTACCGGCCGCTAGCGTATTCAAGACAAGAATAGGATGCTTTGGGGTGTTTTTGTTCCTGAATGGGTTGCAGGTTTACTAAAGACAGCAATGTCTGCCAGTCAGCATTGGTGAGTAGTATCTCACTGCAGGATAAGCATGAAGGTTGCATTGCTGAAACACTGAAGTCCCGTTTCATGGATTATGGGGCTGTTTGGTGCGTATGCAAAGAAACAGGAAGTGCTTCTAATGGCCTCAAATTGGAGTTTTTGGTGTGAGGAGGAGGTGATTTTAGACTTCTGCCTTGTAGGGTAGAGTCTTGTAATCAGAACTGTCACAACTGCTGCCCCTATTTTAGTGTAGGACTTGGTGGTGCCACAAGTCAAGTCTGCTGGGGCACTGGCATGGGAAGGATGTTTCCTGACAGTCCTAAAAGTAGTGCCATAATGTTAAACTAGAAGTGTGAGTTTGATCTGTATAGGGAACCTTGCCATATCCAGAGCTGTGCTGTGCTCTACATGGTATGGGTGCCTTTTGGTTCTTGTGCTGTGTGTGTAGGATGATGGGGGTAGGGAGAGGTGTCAGGAAAATGTTTGTCTTTCAAGAGCACTGCGTCCTGCCTGCTTACAGGGAAATGGTAATGCCTATGATAATGATAATGAATTTTTTACATTGTTAATTTCCATGGTAACGAGAATAATCTCATAAATATGGGATTATTGCTTCAGGATCAAAGAGGGGGAGAGCCTGGGCTGTGAAAAGGAAAGTTCTTTATTTAAATATCCCAGCAGCCGAAGGAGTAACAAAACAGCTCTTGAGATCTGAGCAGATTTCCCATTACTTATCCATCACCTATGAAACCAAGGCTTAAATATTAAGCAAATAAAAGCAAAAATGCCCAGCTCTTTTACTGTAATAGCTTGTCAGCATCGTTCACTATTTCTGAGTGCTCAGCAGATAAAGAAATAATTGCAGTTGAAGTAATAAATCATAGAATAGTTGGGGCTGGAAAGGACCTTAAGATCATCCAGGTCCAAACCCCCTGCCATGGGCAGGGATACCTCCCACTAAACCATAACACCCAAGGCTATGTCCAGCCCAGCCTTGAACACCGCCAGGGATGGAGCATTCCCAACTTCCCTGGGCAACCCATTCCAGTGCCTCACC
>JAOEHY010003261.1:0-43055 GCA_025447955.1 Psilopsiagon aurifrons | reverse complement strand
TTGAACACTGCCAGGGATGGGGCAGCCACAGCTTCTCTGGGCACCCTGTGCCAGCGCCTCAGCACCCTCACAGGGCAAAGCCTCTGCCTTATATCCAACCTGAAATAACAAAGTTAATGTGGTAAGGGGAGAGTTGAAACGACCGGATTTAAGACTTGCCGCTTTGCAGTCAGTGATAAGGCAGCAAAACCTTCTATTTTTAGGCAGCCTGGATAAAGTTGCAGAGGTAATTCAAATGATGACACATTTGCAGTTCCGTCCTGTTTGTAGGAAGCGGACCTGGAAGGTCTCATTGAGAGGAAGCTGTGATTTCCTGAGCAACAGAGGTGGCTTTTCCCCCACTGGTGATTTCAGAGCAGGGACTGAATTCTCTCAATTGATTTGATCATTGCTTTTTGTCCCTTTTGTAGCGCTAACATGGAAATGACAGAGAAAAGGAGTCCAACTGACACACCCAAGCACAGGGTGCTAAAGTTGGTAGTACCAAGTATCATTATCAACCGTAATTGACAAATAATACGCCTCATAAATACTGCCAGTCTTTTCAATTAGTTTTCATCTCAAATCCAGGATGCAAAATGATGGCCTGTCAAGTGACAATGGATGACAAAAATTAATAAATCGTCTTCTAAATAGTATGGACACTTAAGAAAAATTGGGCAGCCAATTTAGCACAGCATGAACCGGGGGGAACCTTTTGTACTGTTGCTGTGCCACTAATGTTGTCTGGGTCTTTATTAATGGTGCTTCGCTGCTGCTGACAGTTTTGTTGCTACTGGCAACTTTCTTCATTAAAATTAAAGCCAGCGTCAAATCCCATTAGCTGCACTCTGGGTACCTTGCATTTTTATGTCTGTATTTTTGTATTTCTCTTTGCAAACACATTGGTTTAGCTATAGAAAGTTGGAAAATGTGGTTAAAAATTAGCCTTTCGTCTTGGCAGCGGCCAATTGCTTAACTAAATAATGGATTCTGTTGTTTTGAGGGAGATTGTCTGCACTGTGTTAGAACATGGCCAGTCTACAGCCAAGGAACTGCACAGAGAAATCCATAAATGATCTTTATGAATTACCTTTTCGGAACACTGTGTTCTTCTGCATTGCCTGCAAGCTAACTGCTTCTCACATACTCTCTCATAAAGCACTAATAGCTTCTGGAGGGGAGCAGCTCACTTGTGTGGTGTTCTTCTGTTGCCAATTCAACTAAAATATTGATGATGCTACATATGTGCTTAAAATGGAGTGATCAACATGTGAGAAAGACTGCTCTTACAGGGAAAATAGGTGGTGTGTCTCTTTACTTTTGGAAGAGCAAGTATCTTTGTTTCTGGGAACATCTTTTGGCTTTCTGCTTTAAAAGGTCCTGGATTGACTCCTTCAGATGTAAGTCTTCATTCATAGAAATACATACAAATACACGCATACATCTCTCCTCTGGCAGGTTAAAGCTGTTCCCCCTTGCCCTGTCCCTACAGGCCCTTGTCCAGAGCCCCTCTCCAGGTTTCTTGCGGCCCCTTTAGGCGATGGAAGATTCTGTAAGGCTCCTCCTGAGCCTGAGTGCTGGATAGCAGCCCTTGCTAGACCTGCTCTCGCTACTGACTCTTCTGAAATATTAAAATCCGGAGTGACCAGTGCATTAAATTACCTGAGGTATATCAAAGCAATTCCATATTCTGTATTACGGATCAGGCACGCAGAGCTCACCCTAAATTTAAGGCTTCACCTGGAAAAATCTGGTGCTACGAAAAGGCCCAAGCAGAGCAGTGCCTAGCCATGTGCTTTTACGCATGGGGTACAGTTTGTGGAGCATCACGCTTTGCTGCAACTTTTACGTAACAGCAGTTCCTAGGGGTGGATATTTCCAAGGGAATTTAGTCACTGTCGCCTTTGTTACAACATCTTGTATTGTTTGTACTCCTCTGGCTTGCAGGCCAGACCAGCCTTGCCCCTTTCTGATATCGTTTGGGCATGAGGCAGCAATCCAGATATGTACCATCTTCTGATAGATGGAAATGGCTTGGGAAATGCAGAATATGGCTTGGGTTTACATCGCTGTGATGGGTTGGGTTTCCATGCCAAACACACTCTAACATGCTTCTGAGTGGGCAGGAAGCTAAGACAGATTCTTCCATCGACGCCTTGGGTTTGCTCCTGTGGCCATCAAAATGTCCTCTGCCTCAGGAAGTAGGAAGTGTGATGCTTCATCCTGTGTCCAGGCTTTGAAGCAGTAGCACCAGGAAAGGGTAAGAGAGCTCTAATGGGTTTGGTGCAGAAAACCAGCGAGTGGCTCCAGATGCTAATATTTTCTGATGCACTGTTTTCCTATCAGTCTAAATAGAGCTAGTGCTGGATACAAAGCACATTTAAATGTTCACTTAAATAGTTGTATTTGGGAATAATCTCATATGGTAAGTGACAGTTGAAATGGTCTTTTAAACAGATGCACTTACAGCGAATCTTAGACTAAAATAAGTGCTGCGTGGCTCAAATCTGAATTTCAGTTCAGCTGCAGTGTAGATTAAGTGACCCTGTTGTTCTCAAGAATAGATACTTGATAGAAAGAAAATAATCTGGTTACACTGAATTAGCATCCATCTAACAAATCCAAGTTGTGCCTTGGCTTTTCTGCTACATCTTCTTGGTTTAAGAGAATAAAAGAAACGGTGTCAGTAGTTAATTGTTGACTGAAGCTTAATATCTGTTGAGTCAAATGAGCCATGAAATATACTACATAGAAAGTGTTGTATCTGGAGTGATTTTAACATTAATTCAATATTGCCATTTTTAACTTGGTGACACAATACGCAGAGCCCTTTATTTGGGAATTGCACTGATTAATGGTAGGCGTGGGAAGTGGGGGCAAGGAGGAGTGTGTGCTGTACTTAAGGCAGAGCATGCCTAGACAAAACCAGCTTGGTTTTCCTGACGAGTACTTGTTTGAGCCATGTTAAAGAAATTTTGGGCTGTCTGAAGTTATCGCTTCAAGATACCTGTTAACAACCACCTTGCCAAAAACACTGATTCATAATTCCTTGGCAAAGTTCTTTCAGATGACTGACACTGGCAATGTCTCCTCTTTTGCTAACTGTAATTTCTGTAACATCTATCAGAGTAAAACCTTGATTACTTTGTTAATGACAGCAGTAGCTTTGCCTTTTTGCAGTAACAACCTAAGTACAGAGTGTAATAAACCTGTATTTGAAAGTTGTCTTTCGATTGTAGCTTTAAGTCCTTTTAAATGGCCTTGGTTGGGTTTTCACTGAGGTTCAGGGTGTCATGGTAGTTGTGGAGGTACTTTGGTATAGAAGAGCCTTCAAATAGATGTATAAGCAGTAGGACAAGTCAGGGCTTGCAATCAGTGTTTCTGTATGTGTGTGTATTCCTACACACTTCTGTGTGTCTTTTTCCTTGGTCTTAGGAGAGATAGGAGGGAGTAGAGTGGTGTGGGTGTGTAGAAGACTGATGGAGCATCTTTACAGCTCAGTGTGTCCTGGGAGGCCAGTCACATCAGGAAGTGGTCCAGCCAGTGTTGCTAGCTATCCAGTAGGTGTATGCAGTGGGGTCATGGGTGTTGACAGTCCTTTGACCAGAGGACAAAGGTGTCAAAGTAAAGGAAAATGAGGCAATGGGGTAATACTGGAATAACGAGAAGGTCGCCTTCTACTGTAGAGGAAAAAAGGGTATTTCTTATCTTGCCCCTACCAAAGTTGAAGGTCTCGGAGGTCCAACCTTTCAGCAAAATGAGGGCCAGTCCTTTTGATTAAAAACAAATAAAATGATAATGTTTAAATCCCATTCTAGGGCAGTTTCTCAGGGTTGTTCACGGAGCCCTTTTTGGGCCCCAGATTTCCCACCATGATGGGATCCTTTCTGCACAATAACGTGGAACACACTTTAACAAAAAAAAAAACACATAGAAGTCACTTTTTTTTTTCCCCCTGCCAGTGTTCTTGGGTTTGTTATTCAGGAGATGCTGTATTAAATTGGATTTTGTGTCCATCATTATTAAAATGTGAAGTGTGTCGGTCACAAAGCATACATTTCAGGGCAGTTAGCTGAATAATTCTTTTCTTTATTATCCCAAATTACTGCTGAGCTCTGGAGAGGTGAGCAGTTTAGCCAATTATTGCCATTTGAGCTGGATTTGTGGGTGATTAGCTCCTGGTCGAATTCAGTCCTGGCAAGGGCTTTGAAGCCTTCGCTTGTGTGATTTTCACAGCAGTGAGGTAGGAATAGACGCGGCTAATGACAGGAAGGTCGTGTGGGTGATGTGACCTGTGAGGGGGGGGCTTGGGTTTAGCAAATAGGGCATCCACAATAACAAGTGTGTCACTAACCCCGCCGTGCATAATCGGAGTTTTATAGGATTGTTGGAGATGCTGACAGCTCAATTAAAGTGTAACCCTTTGTACCATATACCCTGGCAGAATGACAGAAATATTACCAACAAAAAAGGGAGGGGGCCACAAGGGAACTGGTTAAAGATCCAGTAGCCTTTTTCTTTTCCCCCCTTCATCGGAGCCTGCACAGAACAAGCTGCAAAAAGCATCCATTTGTGAAATAATAGGTTGTCCAGGGGAGGGGTATGGTGCCAAACATGGCTACAAAAAAAAGCTGCTCTTAAGTGGTCTGCCTGATGTTTCTATGGAAACACTGTAGTATCAGGATAGAAAGTTAAAATTGGGTTTTAAGCTTTTCATGGCTTTTCTTCCCTGAACCCCCTTCCCCCTCCAAATCCCGACTTTATATAAAATATGATAAAGAGAATTTCAGGGAATGGAGTGCTGCTGTAACGAGAGCCGTATCGTCTCCCTAGTAGTAGTGATGTCTGCGTGATGATCCCTTTCTCTATCTTTATATCATACACCCACCCCTATAAATGCTCTGTTTGTTTCTGAAGGGAGATAAATGTTTTGTCTCTTCATTTTCATCCCTGACCCTTCAGCCATCTCTGCCACGAGGGATGTTTGTGCTCTTGGAGCCTTTTCTAAATGACCCATTCCACGCACCCGGGTTTGCTCGCAATGGATCAGTTTCCCGATGTTGTTTTTCCTTCTAATTTCAGTCTAAGCAGCAGCGTTTCAGCGAGGCGGTTGACGTGAGTAGTGACTTCAGTTGTGGGCAGGGTAGTTAGAGCTCAGTGCGTGGTGCTGGAGCAAGAGGTAAGAGTTCAATTGGAGCCGATCGCTGCCGGTTCCTCTGCTGCTGACTTAGACCCCTTGGCATCAGTCGCCTGGTTTCTCCCACACTAAGCTAATGATTTGCATCATGGTGCATTTCACATCAGCGCTGACGATGGTGTCAGGGAAACCACAACTGCCAATGCCAAGGGGTTAATAAACCAACTACTTGAGATTATTAAGGGCTGTGATTATTATTTTTTCACCAGGCAAAAGTGGAACAAACCTCTTAATGCAGCAGAGATATAAACTACTGTAAGGAAGGTAAATATTGTGACTTATTAGGTGCTGTGCCTTGTGCAGAGAGGTAAACTGCATTTAGAGAGGGAGATGTGCCATTCCTTTAAATATGGAAATGCATTTTGTGACACATTTGGGTTTCAACTCTGTAGAAAGGGCGTAGAGATGACTGCAGAGTATGCAGTGTGCTCTTGGTTTTATAAAGTCTAATTTTAGAAATAATCATAAACTGGGGCTAACGAAAGACTGCCCTTTTCACAAAGCTATCAAACCGAAGGAAAACTCTGGAACTGCCTTACTGAGCATCTCTGTCCTTCAACTGCATGTCCTGCATTGTCTTCTGATGCCCTGTTTGGGTGTCTGGACTTTTATGGTGGCAGACAAGGGCAACTTTGGACTTGCAGTGCTCTGCCAGAGCAGTGTGTTTATTGCTCCATCTGGATCCTGCAGCGCAGCTGGATCTTCAGCGTTCCATTCCAGTTCTTCTTTAGATGCTGTTCGTGCATGATCATCTTTTTGCCTCTTCATAAGGTTGCTCGTTAGGTGGGTGAATGGGACATACAGATAATGGTTTCCTAGTCTTTAGTCCCCACATTGCAGTGCAGTTGTCTCTTCTCAACCACACTGTGCTTAAAGTACTGTGAGTAGGTTCCTGTGCTCAGCAACGTCCTTGAGGAATCCTTGTCTTTGCCATGTTGGAGGTACATACCCTACCTTTTAGAAGCCCTGCAGCTGCAAGGCAGGGAGTTGTGAATGCTTCCTTTGCAGTTACTTGCTGCATATCAGAGGAACTTGGGCATTACCTGCTCTTGGTGGGTAAGGTCAGAATCTAGAGGCTGAGTTGTTGCAGCAGTCATTGAAAATAAAACCACAGTAACTGAAAGCACTAAGCTGCTTCTTCCCATTTCCCATGTCCTTAGTGTGCCTGGCTCCAATAAGAATACATGGAGTCTTTTAGGGTTTCAGGGGGTTTTGCAGTGTTGCTGGATACTGAAGTTGAAGAACTTCTATGGTCTCCTGTTTTCAGATCTCTTTAGAGGCATTCCATTTTCTGTAGCTTTTGCTTTGTGGTTCAGTTGGTCCCCACTTGGCACTGTTAATATAAGAGATATTTACTGCAGGTTTGCAATTGTGAAACTAAAAAAGCTTCATAGTTAATTGACAAAAAAACCAAGCAGCGTTCCCTTAAATTTGTGGGAATATACCGAAGTTTGGGAAAACGAGTTACATTCGTATGAAAGGATCCATAGGATCCCAGACTGGTTTGGGTTGGAAGGGACCTTGAGGCTCATCCAGTTCCAACCCCCTGCCATGGGCAGGGACCCATTCCACTGGAGCAGTTGCTCCAAGCCCCTGTGTCCAACCTGGCCTTGAACACTGCCAGGGATGGAGCAGCCACAACTGCAACCTGTTACAGTTAAATTCTGCAAACAGAGGGGGTCAACTAAGAACTATCCTCTCATTTGCTATTAGGACAAGCGAGACCAGACCCAGTACTGCTGGCCAGGCTGCCTGAAGCTGGCTGGTCATGCAGTCCTGGAGGATTTACCAGTATTTGTTCTTAATGTGAATAGATTCAAAGGAAGTGAATGTTTTATTGCCCAGAATTCGTGTGTAGCAGTTTGTGATCCTGGCTGTGAATGGTTGTCCTTGCAGCTCTGTGAGGGAGAATATGTCTGATGAGTATGAGGGTTTTCTGTTGTGAACAGGATGCAAATGAAAGAGCTGTAGAAAACTCACAGCATTGCTGGCTGGTAATCACAGTTATGAGAACTGAAAACCTGTGTGAAGATTGAGCCATTTAGACTTTTAATGAGTAACTGCAAGATTACACATTTCATTTTGTCAAAACAACATTATGGTAGCGGGATGGGGTTGGCTAACAATTAGGGAGGGGAAGAAAAAGCCTGCGTGATGCCAGTACCTTAGCCATGGCAGTGGTGCGTACTTCCGAAAAGGCAGTTGAAGTACCACGTTACCTTTTGCAGAAGGTCCAGTTGTACTTGTCATTGCCAAGAAAAGCCAAATGTACCAAATCCTGTTAAACAAGCAAACCCAAACAGCAAGAAAACAACCCCCCCACAACAAAGAAAAACCCAAACTCAAGTGCTACAGCAAATGCAAAGCCATGCACTCAGTTAAGCCACGATCACTGTATTTGTTATGCTGTTTGTGAAACCCTTTGTGTCTTGTGGCACCTGGAAAATCCAAAATACACGGGAAAGTGGCAAAGTATGTTGCTCCACATATGGGAAGTGTTTAAGTCTCTTCTGCTGCCTTCTGTCTGAAAAACTAAGGCCGACCTACCAGCGTCTTTCATGTAGTATTAAGCAGCTTCATGAGCTGTCACTTTCTTAAATGCTGATAATTTGCTGCTTAAAACCCACATTATTTCCCAAACCCAAATTCATAGTTGTTTCACCATTCGTCTTCGTTTGTTGTTTAAGCAAGCAAGGTTTGTAGCTCATGGGAAGGTATCTGGAGGGACAAGATTTAACCGATTACTGAGTATTAACATGAACTGTGTATGTTATGTGTAGTGGTCCCTTAACCCATGTTGGGTGTTTTGTTTCTTACCTTAAGTCCAATCAGTCCTGCACCGGTGGCTTTTCATTAACTGCTGCTGCTCTCGCAGTAATGATTGGGATGCAGAGCCTGATGGCAGTCTGTAACTTCTCCTGGTGCCCTGAAGCTCAACAGCATAAGTGGATTGACTCAGTTAGGGCCCCAGTCTCTAACAGCAAATGCAATCAATAAATCTTTGTTGGTAAATAATTGCTATTGAACAGAGTTTTAATATAAATTTATGAGTGGTGTTTTATCACAGCTTGAGGCTACAGCAAGCCACTGAGTGATGGATTTCAGATAACACTTACATTCATTACATTAACTTTGTAAGTTATTTAAAGCTTGTACACTTAACATTGCTTTTGGCTTGCAATGACCTCCTGGGACTAGACGTAGCATACACATTACTAATAAAGAGCTCGCAGTGCGTACGACAGTTCCTCCATTGCTTTGTACGGTGACGCAGTTCCTCGAGCAAAAACCCAACAAGTGAGGTTTGTGCACTCTGCTTGACGTCTCTTTCCTGTGGCTCATGGAAAGTACAAGGTGGTGCAGGCTGATGGGAGAAACGTTCCCCCGTCAGACACAGGATTGGCAATTTTGGAGGGGAGGTGGGGAAAAGGTTGAATTTGAAGTGTGAAATTCTCTGCAGTTTGGGGGGAAATCAGAGGTGTTAAATTCCTGGTGTTGGGTCTGGAGGCTTTGGGTCAGCGGACCGAACTGCGAAGGGAAGACTTTAATAAGTGGAAGATTTCCCACACGTTAGGAGAAATAATGTTATCCAAAGTGGAAGCTGATTTACTTCATTCCTTACTGCATCGCTTGGTGGCTGAATGTGGTTTCTCTGATGTGCTGTGTGTATGTGGAGGCTGCTTGGGTGTGACTGGAGATGTGCCCAAGCTACCTCTAAATTGCTTTAGAGGTACCAAAGGTCAGTGGGGACCATGTATCTTGTTTCCTAGGTAAGAGTATCTGATGTGACTTAAATGCAGACATAACGTGACTGAAGTGAAGGGCTTTTTCTATTGTTTTTTTCTAATAACATTTCTTGTCATATGTGGGCAGTCTATTGGGGTTTCTTTGTTGTTTTCTTGGGGTTTTTTAGGTTTAGTTACTGTTAAAGTGCATTTATAACTGATCTGAACTCCCATACTAAGAGCATCTCTCTGGACCATTCTATCTAATTACCCCAGACAAAGTGGTAGTCTCTGGCCTTAGGGGAAAGAAAGGTGTGCTTTATGGTATATGGGCTTCTGCTCCATAACACTTTAAGTTGGCTCCTTGTATTGGGGGTTGGAGCTACATAATCTTAAGGTCCTTTCCAACCCTGACTATTCTATGATTCAGAGCAGTTTTCCTCTGGCAGATATTTTTCATTCTCACCTAATACAAAAATCTCTTCTTTTTGCCAAGGTAGAGCATAGAAAGTAGATTGGGCAATCTGGTTTGTTAGTTAGGCATAAATAGGTACACCATCCATGTTTAATGCTGGGGTGGTAGCTTTTTTACATTGAAAAGCAAGGTGTGAAACCTCATTTTGAATCATTTTCTTCATTTCGATCCAAAACCCGAATTTCACAGTTCACACCTCGAGAGCAGCCAAACTTCTGTGTCGTAAAGATCATGAAAGTGGTGGGTTTTTACTATTTATTGGAGTTATAATTGGCATGAACTCAAATCTTCCTAAATCATGACATGTTTTCTAGCTAGCAAAGGGCTGGTTAAAAAGGGGTGAGGTACATATTTTTTGCCTTTTTCAAAGCTGTAAAAAAGGCCGGGGGGGGGAATCACTGTTGTGATCTTTTGATCTTTGCAGCTTTTTCCCCATTAGAAGGTCTGAAGAACAAACCTTGGCAGGGAAAGAGTAATTTTTGATCCCCGCAGCACAGCCATAACTAGAATTGGGTCCCCTAAACGCCAGCAAACGTGCTGCAGGTGAGGTATGAAAGATGGGAAAGGTGAAGCGACAGAGCAACTACTATAGACAAACAGACATGTCAAAGGCAGGAATAAGCTTTCATTTTTTAATAGAAGAAAACAACGTCTAAGCACTGGAAGGCAGTAATTGGGATGTGTGAGACGCGCTCATGGAAGCTTTTGTAAGACAGTGTTACAGAAACCCCATTCTCTCTTGGAAAAGTTTGAGTTGTAGCAAAGAACAGCACAAAAAAGCCAGAAATGTGACCCCCAGACAGTCAGGAAGTTTGGAGTTTGTACCACTGTGTCAGTCATCCATCCAACATCAGCTTTTCGTTACAGACCCATCCATAGGTTGCTGTGACTTGGGAAGGGTTGTTCTCTGAAGCCCTATTTAGAGTGCATGGCCAGCAGCAGGCAGTTGTGAACTTGGGTTTTCCAACTGGGATCATCTTTCTGGTTGCAAAAGGAGAGTTATCGGTTCAAATGGATTGTGACAAGGGACCTAAAGCATCTGGAATTTGTCTATCTCTAGATAAAGACAGTGTAACTTGCTGTCAAGGTTTTAACCCACCTCGACCAAAACCAACCCCATGGGAGCTGGGAGCACCGTGCTTGATAGTGCAACTATCTGTGTTCTGTTTTCTCATTTCTGTGGAAAATCAGAATAGAAAAACTGATTTTATGGGGATTAGAGAGCTAAGTTTGACTTGATTTAGATTTATGATGTAGGTTTATGATTTAGTGAAATTAAGCTAAGTGTCTTCCTTTATTGGAACTTGATCTGTGGATCTGGTGAGGTAGGTACTGTACGTAGTGTCTCCACTGGGACATTTCAGTAGACTCTCAGTAACCCAAGTACTGTACGATTTCATTGGGAACTGCCTTCTAGCTTGTTTTTTCACTAGAGAAGTGCATTACTAAAGCATGGCTTGATTTACCACCCACACTATGCTACAGCCTCGTATATTTTGCTTTTCTAAGTGTTTTTCTATTTTTAAGCTGAGAATGGGTTCATATGTAGAAGTAGTCCTTGTGCATGTGAACACAATGATGACTTTGTCTCAACGGTGGATTGTTAGCCTTCATAACTGATGTTTAGGTTGAATACAGTGTGCGGGAAGGTGAGTTACCTTGCCCACCTCTTTCATTAAATTATCCAGAATTTTTTGGGAAAACTTCATATTTGACCAGTTTCCATTTTGTTGCTCTTGCTTGGAGTTGTTATTTCTTGCTGGAATGAATAGCTGGGAGGATTTCCATTGCGGTGTTACCTTACTGAAGAAGTGAATGAGAACGTACAAACGTGTGCTCTTCCAATATCAACTAGTCTGGGATTCTGGGATTCTCGACCAGTTAAATAACGCCAGAGCTGTTGCAGCCTTTCCTATTTACTTTAGTTGCATTATGAAAGCCTTCTTTAGAGCTTTTCCTCCTAAATTGCAAACACTGAAGCTGCCAAGGGAGCAAATAGTGCACCCTGGGAGAAGCAGGGGACAGCAAGTAACATACGGAAGAAAGCTACTGGAATTGTTGGCAATGATGTTTATCCCTTTCTGTGTCTTCAGTAATTGTGTTGATGGTATTTGTAAGAGTGTTAATGGTATTTGTTTCTTTTCTGCTCTGATAGGGTATGCTGCTAAAGCGAAGTGGCAAGTCACTGAATAAAGAGTGGAAGAAGAAATACGTGACGTTGTGCGACAACGGCGTGCTGACGTACCATCCCAGTTTACATGTGAGTACACCGTGCTCTCTGAATGGTCAGCAGCCTCAGGCCCTTATGAAGCAGTGGTACTAAGTGTGTGATGTGGTTTTGTTGAGCCCTCTTTGGTGGAGGAACCTCCTCCTCTCTCTTAATTCCCCCCAGTCTGAAAAAGGCGTAATCTGAAATGAAGCTCACAGGTGCAAGGCCGAGTACAGTCAGGTTCCCTTGAACCCCCTGGAGTTGGGGTTCCCTTGCATCTCAAGTGATGGTTTAAACCTTTATTTTGTGCTGATGCTTTTACAGACTTGATTAAAAACCAGAAGCATTTTGAAAAAAAAAGGGTCTTAGATGTAGTAAAGAGTGAGGAAAGTTCTGCTATTTGTGGTGTGCAGTGGTTATGGTTTGGTGTGAAAATGGCTTAGATATTAAAATATGTGCCAGAAAACTTCACACTGAGGCATTTGTCATTGTCTCTGCCCAAAGATCTTGTCTCTTCCTCCTCAGTGAGTGTATAACAGTCCCTAGATCTGGTTTTGGGTTGGAAGGAGCCCACCCCTTCTGTCCCAGCCATGCCAGCAGGAGGAGAAGTGAGATCTGTCAGAGCTCCATCCATGCCAGAGCACTTCAAAAGACAGAGATGATGTGGGGACTCCAGATCTTGGAACTCCCATGGGATTCCAGCTCCCTCCCTTGCTCTGTAGTAAAGGCAATGGTAAAATACAGCAAAAACCACATTATGACCCTCACCAAGGTCTTTTCAGTCTTATCTAGGTTTATATTTTATCATCAAAACATGTAGGAAAACCTGGGGGTAGCCAGTTGTAATGTTTTTAGGAATAGTTTCTAAACCTCTTGGTCCTTTTGAGCTCCTGGGCAGTTTTTCATTAAGGAGTGAAAAATCAAGGTTTTGGTCAGATGGGTTTTATGGGCTCATAGATGATCTGGGGCTTATAGAGCTGCAAGTGGAACTGGTTGCAGGGAGTTTCTGCTTTAGATGGGCGCTATCTGAGGAGCATGGCCACCTGATGCTGTGCTTGCACCAACTTGCTGTTCCCTGGCTACTGATTATAAGCACTTTCTCTGGCTTGACACAAGATTTCAGTCTCAGGCCCTGACTGATAATGCTTTACTGTAGTTCCTGATGTTGTGTCCATGTCTCTTAGAAACAATTTAATGTTAGATGGCGATTAACTTCAGGGCATTGCTGCTTTCTGTTAGAAATCTTGTCCCTCATCCGTTGGGTTCTGGAGCAAGGTTTTCACTGTTCTCTTTTGTGAAACTGGGCAAATCTGTCCTCTTTGGCCACTCTTAATGCCTTTAAATTGGGGAATTCTGCCATCAGGTAGCCCTGAAATACCTGACTTGTGTATTGGTGTTGCTCACAGAAGGGAAGCACGGATACTGCATGCTCCCCATGGAGCTCACACATGAGTTTCCCTTAGGTTGTGTTGGCCAGCTCTGGGTCATCAAGCAAGGGGGAGGCGAGCTGCCATTGTTGGTGCCCGAATCCCTTCCTTGCTTTGTGGAAGTGCTCTATTGTTCCTGGCAGTCGCTGTTCACGTGTTAGGTTTTCATTGCCTCTTGCAGACAATGGAGTACTTCTTCTCTGAAGGCTTCCCTGTAGCTGCTTAGTGTCCCCCAGAGTGAGAATCCGTTGAGATTAGAGGTAATTACTTTGAGATTAGAGGTAAATCCATTGGAGATTAGAGAGAATCCATTTAAAGAAGAAGTAATTACTAGCCTGTAATTGTTTCCCTCTGTCTCCCACCATGTCCCCCCACCCCAATAAAAAGGTACATGGCTCCATACTTCCATTTGCTTCCGTTTAGCTCTCCTTGCATAGATTGGAGAGGTTTTAATGCACTACTTTTCCTTGGCTGTATATGGGTAGGTAGTAGAGCCTTCTGTTGTCTTTAGCCTTCACAGAGTCACTGTGCTACATACTGTCAGTGGACTATTTATTGTCATTTAACTATTGTTCATATACCCTTCTGAGCATTCCTCATCCATTAGGTAGTGTAGTAGTAGTATGCGTGTAGCAACTTCTCTGCTCTATGCAAGCCTCAGTGGGAGGAAGAGGCACCACTAGGTACTTTAAGTCAGTTGTGTTTGTTCCTGGCATAGTTTGTACACAACTTTGTAGTCAGGAAAGTCAGAATTTCCCCTTGAGTATTGCTGAGTGAATGGAGTGAATGGGTTTTCCTCCAAACAGAACTCTGACAAAGTCAGATCCTAACGCCTGCATTGGACGAACCTATTATAATATTTAATGGCTGATAGGGAGCCCTGTGTTCAATATTGCTAGAGGTTTGGTCGGAAGTGGCTCGGTTGTCTCTGATGGATGTGTTCAGTGGCAGCTCAGGCATGAAGGCGGTGTTTTAATACAGAGAATGTGTCCATATTGCAGAAATGAGTCCTGTCATCCTCCTTGAAAGGATTGGCTACAAAATGAAAGGTTTTGAGGTGGGGAGTGAAAAATCAAATGAGTACTTTCTTACAGAGGAGGTGTCCCTGAAAGGGTCAGGCCTGTTTGGCAGGGCAGCATGTTGAAATGACTGCTGCATTGTGCCAGCTAAATGAGTAACTCCTAATGCCACCGGGTTGACGTTTGACACAATAGCTAAATCCGTATTCTTTCTTTTCAAGAAAGTGGGGGGGGAGAGAAATGGGGAAAGAAAAATACGTGTACATAAGCACCCTACTGTTTCCTGACTTGGTCATGTCAGGTTTTTTCAAGAGCCTCAAACCTTCCCGTCCCTTGGGATGCTGAGGAGCTGTGCCAATAGAAAATGGTGGGGATAATGAGAGAGAACTTTGACCTGCAGGCTTCAAAGTTCATCATAGCTACCTATTCATCTTGTGCTTCTGGAGTGTAGCTGTTGAGTGGATGACTAAAATTCTGCCGGCAAATTCAGTGTCAGCCTCCCCAAAAGGGACCTGTGGGAATTTGTCTGGGCATCTCTTGGCTCTTAATGGCAGAGTGCCATGCACGAGGGGCTCCCGAAATTCATTCACCAGGGTACCTGCTGTGCAGCATTACATCCTGCTGCTTTAGCTAAGCCTTACCCTGATAAATAGCTGATGATGTTACACCACTGTCTGTCTGCCAGTGGGTTGCCATCAGTAGATGGCAAACCTTTAGCTGTGGATGTCCCGTTTTCTGCTCTTGAATCCCCATCACCACCAATGCCCCTCATTCACGTAAAGAAAAGGCACTTTCTTTCCCTTTTACATTTAATCTGTTCTAGATTTGATTTCAAATAAAAGCACAGTGCTGTTGCGCCTTATGGGGGAAGAGCAGCTTCTTAATACATGAGGTAGGTCTGATGTCCACCTGGAACACCCCTGGTATGTAAAACCTACATAGCGATGTTGATTTTTGCTTGCTGAGTTCTGTATGGCATCAATGCCACTCTTGTTCCTCGTTCCCACCCTCACTGATCTGGTTTGATAACCTGCATTGAGCTGTGTAGGATTGTATCAGTGACGGAGGGTGCAATCTCTCTTTGTCTCCTTGAGAAGTGTGTGGATTCACCTGGTCTGCTGTCTGCCCAATTCATCTGACACAGCCACAGTTTCAAATCTCTTCCTTGAAAATAGGTTAGATATTTAGGTTGGATGTAAGGCAGAAGCTCCTCCCTGTGAGGGTGGTGAGGCCCTGGGACCTTAAAGCTCAACCGGTTCCAACCCCCTGCCACAGGCACGAGCACCTTCCACTAGAGCAGGTTGCTCCAAGCCCCTGTGTCCAACCGAACACTGCCAGGGATGGGGCAGCCACAGCTTCTCTGGGCACCCTGTGCCAGCACCAATGAAGTATTCAGTCTCTCCTTATTTTTAACAGAACACCATGCTAGGTGGGCTGTGTAGCATCTTTGTGTGCATGTCTGGGGCAGTCTGGCAATGGAGCTGGGAGTTGCTTTAGCAAGGAGCAGCACTCACTTTCATGCTTATGCATAACCCCCTACAGCCATTGCTTCGGTTCAGCCTTATTTTCAGGGTTACCTTACCTCAAGCTGTTTAATAGCTCCAAAGTGTGGTGTTTGTGTTGCTTTAATAGAAATATTCATGCTCTTACATATTTCTCAAATACCATCGTGTATGCCCTTTCCCCCCCCCCTCTCTGTTTCTCCTTCAAAGGAATGTAAAGCTGAATATTGGCTGACTTTGAAAGCCCTTCTAGCTGGCCTTTCCATGAACACCTAATGCTGAAATCATGCTTTGGTCAATACATATTTGAACTGACAAAAGGATATGCATGTGTTGTTTTTCACACAAGATGTAGCTCTGCCCCTGAAAGTGTAGTGATCAAAGCGAATCCTACAGAGTAAAAACGAGGATACAGTTCAAGCAGTGATGAAGATAAATCTGTCTGAAGCATGTGTAAAGTTATTGCATCCATTAATACACCTAAAACATTGGTTGAGATAGAAAAAATGAATTACAGGGACAGTTACAAAATATGTGTATAGTAATTGCTTATTACAGCCGATGAGTTGATGCCCTGTTTCTTTGCCACTTATCAAGACTGGCCTTTTCATCAAAACTGTGTTTAGAGCAGCATTCTCCTTTCTCACATTTCATCTAACATCTTAAAGATGTAACGGAGGGAAAATCAGGTTGGGAATAAAACTGAAGTACGGATGGGGAAAACAGAACTATCCTTAAGTGAGACCTATCATTTGGGATGGGTATCAAGGCAAACTGGTTTCACCCCCCACCCCCACCCCGATTTTGTGCCTTTTCAAACTAGAAAGAGCCGTTGCACCTGCCCTGCTCAGTGTAAAATTAGGTTGTAGTTACTGATGGTCAGCGCACTACGCTGGGAATTACACCAAATACGTAATGCCAGGCACTGGGAAAGGAGAAGGAAACTGATTACTCACAGTAACTTCTCACAGTCACTTGCATGACTTCTCACAGGTACAACAGGTCAGAGACGAGGCGAACAGGAAGCATTTTTGTTTCCAAGTCATTCATTTCAGAAGGCATGACAAGACGTGTCAGGTCATTAGCATAGGATATTGTGCCAAGCGCAGTACTGCTATTGCTGTGCAAACTTGCAGCATGTAGTAGGGTGCAGCAACCATACATTTCAGTGTCACATCCACCCTCTGTTCAAAAAGGCAGGGAAAATCTTTGGCTTCAGAATGAGTTGCAATTTAAATGGCAAAAGCCAAGCTATTAATTAATCATGGGGCTTTATGAAAGTAGAGCTTCCTGTCCAGCAGAACTAACTGCTGGGGATATAAATGCTTCATAAATGACTCAGGATGGTAAAACTCTGATTTGTCTTTTACAGCAGTTCTTGTTACAAAGGTTGAGTGAGAAGTGCAGACAGAAGGATTTCCTTCCAATGTTATGAAAATGAGTATCCATTTAAAACAAACAAACATTTGGGGAAGCTGCTGTTGTGTTGTAAGTGTCGCCTTGACTTTTCCCCCCTGCAACACCCCTCAAAGTGATTCACACCACAGTAGAGATATAATCAATGTTTTTTGTTATGGAAATGTAATGTTCTTGATTCCCAATGTGAGTAAAAGAGAGTTGAGATGATCTCCATTCTGTCAGGACAGAATGCTTTAGGGTGATCAGCGTTTTCCATTCCTCTGTTCTCCCCAGAAGCATTTCATTGCTTTTCTCAAGATTAACTATATATGATGAAGCTGAATGATATTATGCCCATATTTATATGCAGAGGATGGCTAATTTAACAGGCACGTTTGATGAATACATTCCACTGTGGCTCATAACCCCATGGTAAGTTTGTTGCCGAGGTCCTTCCTTGGGAAGGTGGCGGTGAACAGGGGGGGAAGCGAGGAGTTGGGGACTTGAGTTTCTTCTTAGGTGTGCCTGTGGCCCCAACTGGAAACCAATCAGGGAGCGATTTATGTTCATTAAGGGCTTGTCAAAACTGAAAAATCTTCTAATCAACAGCAATCTAGCCGAGGCCCCTCAATGGCTGGGAGTGTCGCCTCTGCAGCATCGGCTATTTGCCTGTTACAACTCTAGGCTAGAAATCCACTGATGATTACATTAGGCTAAGCTGCGAAGTAAATGAACCATGTCTTATTTAGGTGCAACTAGCTTCAGTGTAGTCCTGCCCCGCAGGGCACTTTATAGCATTTTATGGCTTTAAAATTAGTGTAGCCTCCCATTTGCTGCAGGGTGCTGCATGTTATGCCTTTGAACTCAATAAGCAAAGGGAAGGGGGCCTTTTGTTTTTTTTCCCCACACACAAACCCCCCTTTTTCTTCTTTCTGCACTTTAGCAATTTTGTTTTGCATCTTTTCCAGACGGCATTTTGCAATAAAAATGTCTGACTGCCACAAAAGTCAAGGCTTCATCCATCCATTTCCCAGAGGATTGGGGGCTTTGGTCCTTTGGCCGTTGGTCTGGGGGGAAGGGGATTGGGTTTTGTTGTTGCCGAAGGTGAACAATAGGTTTTGTGGGTCAGCTCAGGAAGTGGGAATTGTGTTTCAGACCCTAGGCCACCCACTGTTTTCAATGCAGAGGTGCAGCCATAAACTTCCTTTTCCGTAATGTTTCTATTTCACTTCCAATCAGGACACACTATTTCAGCCTCAGGAAGCTGAGCCTTGGGAGTGTTTCATCTGGTTGAACGGTGGGGAAAAGCTGCTTTAAGATGAAGTTTCAGAAGGATGCATCTGAGAAGGATCCTGGCCTGGACCTGTTCCTAATGTTAGGAAAGCCAGGCTGCTTCTGAGAGATTATAGTGGCTCAAAATGAGAAGAAATGTGATGTTCTTACTTGTGTACCATTATAGGCACTGCTCTCAGAAAAGCTCTCTCATGTGATGTGTTGTGAGTTGGAAAAGGGTGTAAGAAACACACGGGGAGGCTGTCTAGGAGGGAGCAGGTATTTTTCAAAGCATTAATGTTATGACATATGGCAATGCAGAGATGAGTGATTTTGATACGAGCTTTGAGTCCAGTTCACCTGATGCCATGATGTAAAAAATACAGCTTCAATCACAGAATGGTTTGGGTTTGAAAGGACCTCAAGATCATCTGGTTCTGACTCCCTGCCATGGGCAGGAGCGCCTTCCTAGATCAGGTTGTTCCGTGCCCCATCCCTCCTGGCCTTGAACACAGCCGAGGATGGGACATTCCCAGCAGTGAAGTTCCTCCTGTATCCAGCTAGGCACAGCCACAGGAGGCCCTAATTCTTTGTCTTCTGCAGCTCGATCCTTGTGTTTGTCCTTCTTCGTGAGCTAGTTTTCCATTACCTTGGAAGCATTTTGCAGTTGTGGAAATCGAGAGAACCACTGCCTTAAGGACACAGGGGTTTGTACTCCCACTTTGTGTGCAGGCAGCGGTACAAAAAAGCCATGGGGATTTAAGTTCTCAAGGTACTGACTGATAAATCCTATATTCAGTAACTCAGCATTCACACAGAGTTTCTTGCTTAATACACTGCTAATGAAATACTATGGTTTTGAAATACAGTCTAGGTATTGTGCATCATGTGTGTGTGTGATGGAAATGACCATCATTTTTTGTTAGAGACCTTTGAAAATCCTCAGACTCCGTGTTTTTGATATCCGCAGTGTTACATAGAATCCCAGACTGGTTTGGGTTGGAAGAGACCATAAAGCTTATCTTTAACTGAAGGATCATGCTAGGAAGGAAACACGCTGCTACATGCTCAGTGGTGCTTTAGTGAAGTCTTTGTTGAGGTAGCTGGGGTAGACTTGGGTGATGTGAGTTAGAATCCCAGTTTCATGGAAGCAGCAGCCAGCACTTTCTTCTGCCTTTCCCTCCATCTGATCCATAGGTTCTTCCCCCCTGAATTAGGGGTGAATAAGCAGGTAGCAGCAGCACTGAGCTGTGGAAGAAGAGATGTTTGCTTGTTGTCTTGAGTCTTATTGTCCAGGAGGAAGTAGGCAATGAGCTGGCAGCATCAGTTAGCTTTGGTTCAGCTTGTGGCCCTTGGTGGAATGTCTTCTCTGGCTTTGAGGGTTATCAGTTCTGATGGCAATCAAACATTGCGATGTATTGCAGCAAGTTTAATGATTGCTGGCATTTCAAATCAAAAAGGGCCCCCCAAAACAGAATCACAGCATCATTTAGGTTGGAAAAGACTGTTAAGATCATCGAGTCCAACCATTAATTTTTCACTTCCAAGTCCACCACTAAACCATGTTCCTGTGTGCCATGCCTACAATAGCAATGCTCATCCTAAGTGAATCCCTTTCCTTGGATTTTTATAGCGTTGTTTCTTCTTGGTAGGTTTGTTTAGAAAACATCCTCATACCCATTTGCTCAATTTGCATGTCTGAAAAGCTTCTCTTCACTTAATTGGTTAAATGAATTTTGCCGTTGTAAGCACAGAGCTGTATTAAGAGCAGAACAAAAGTCATTTTGCTCTACATTACCTTGTGTTGTGGCACATCGTGTCTTTCTTACTCAATTCATTTTGTGCTGCTGTCAAATACTATTTTGTGTCACCTTTAGTCAATGCAGCTTTTAGGATTTTTCCCTGATATTTTACTCACAGTTTATTTAGTCTTCTAGATAATGGTCAGTGGCCTTGAGTAGTCAAATTAACACCTCGGCAGCACCGTATTTGAGCGAAGCTTTAATGATAACCTCAGGATGAAAAGCAATGAGAATCAACATCACGAGTGTATCTGTAGGGATTATTGATTGATTGATGCGTTGTGGCCTTAACTGGAAGAGGCAGCATCGCCCCACAGCTGACTAAGATTAAGTTGCCAGTTACTGATAACTGCAGGCCATTACCTGTGTAGTATTTCACAAGCTGGAAGATGAGATGAAGACCTTTTATGGTCCTTAGCTTAAGAAACCATGGCATTCACAGGGTCTTCCATGCTCACCCTGCTGCAGGAAAACGCTGTGCTCTGCTCCAGCTCATAGCAGCCGTTGTTGTGAGAATTGGAGGCGACGTTGATTTGATTCAAGCGCTGCCCATTATTCCTATAGGGATCTCTTTGGGACAACTGAGGCACTAATGGCTTGTCTCCCCCCCGCGGAAGGTGGGAGTCGTGTTAAGCTGTGCTGCTGTCAGCAAGCTGGGAGCTGGGGGTCTCCCCACCAGGAATCTCAATTGCTAGCAGGTTTCTCTCACTGCACCTCATTTGCATCTGGGACATCAATTAGCATGTTTGTTGAGGCTAATTGAATGAAACTCAATCATAGCTCTTAATTGCTTGACTATGTGAAAAGAAATCACATTAATGCAGCTAATTAAGTGCATGGCAATAGATGCAACATAATTAGGAGCGAAATGTAGAAAACAAGCGCTTGCGAAGGCGCTGGCGCAGGGGTGCGGGGGACTGGGGCGCTGGCTTCTCCTGTTATCCACATGTTTGGGGAGGGTTCCTTTGCCTTTGCTGCTTGCTTTCCTCCTTTTTTGTTTGGGGCTCCCCCCCCCCCCGCATTGTTGAATGATGAACATGGACAAGTTGAGAAGAAAAATGCAAATGGATTTGCAATTACTACTTTTTCAAGCTGTTGAGGGGCAGAAGATGGCACTTCTGGGGTGGCCCACTGTTGAGTGGGCTCTAGGGACTTGTTAAGTGCTGTTTAAAAGTACTTGGCTTTGAATTACCCTCATGCCTTGTTAAAGGGTTTTTTTCCCCCTTTTTTCTCGGATCAGCATTTTCTGCAGCTAACATCTAGGGGAGTTATATCTGTAACATTTGCATATCAAAATCAGGCTTGCTGTCTTCTCTTTAGCACAGCATATTCCAGATGACAGCAAGACCCTCATCTGTTCTAATCTGATCAAACCCTCCATTGCGCTTCTGAAGCAGCGACATTATTTTGTAGTCCCAACTTTTATTCCCCAAGTGCAGATCTGAGGGAGCGTGCGTGGGGACGGATGCTCCGGCGACTGGAAACCCAAGGCTTGCCTCTCCTCCTCGGGGAACTGCAGAGATTATCGCTATGCATCTTGCACACAATGAAAGAGGCTTTATTATTTACATTTGATATATCCCTATAAATATTTAAGCTGACATTAATACCTATGTGGCATCTGTTGTGTTGGGACACTTCTCATACAAGAACGGTATGTCTCCGGCGTGTTTATTTCCTGCTTGCCAACATTCACTTACTCTCTCGAATGGTTTATAGCTCACCAAAGCCTGGTTTACTCTCAATTAAAAGGGCTTTAATAATAACCTGTCACATCTCGCAAGTTGGCAGGGAAGCGGGGAAATCATACGTGCTATTCAGCTGAAGAATTTGGAATAAACACCTCCTCAAACTGAAATGCTGGTGGTTGTACATTAAACAAAATGTGTCTATTAAAAAGAGTACACGCTGAGGTTCAGTCACTATCTGATTAAGGCTCATTTTAAAGCCCATAAGCAATAAATGCTTAATTATGTTCTGCTTATTGTATTTTAATTTGTGAAGAACTGACACTGAACAAGAAAGTGAACGCCAACTTGATAGTTTATGGATGGAGCAGCTTTGTTCATTTCTAACACCTAGTGAATGAACTGTTACTAACGGATTGCCTTTGTTGGGAGCAGAGCTCTCTGTTGTCACCCCACAAGGTTTTCAGCCTCTCCCCTCCTTTTTACTGTTAATAATTCCCAAACAAAGATGGTGTTGGCTTAGTTTGGGAGGTTTATCCCAGATTAATATTACCCATGAGGAAATAAATGCTGGTCCAGGTGTAGATTGTTGATGGGGTTTTATTTTGGGTGGAATATGTAATTTGTATTGTAAAAACTGTCCAAAGATGGAAGGTTTTTTATGAGGAAGCTGATTGCTCTCTCTTGTGACAGCAGTGAGATAGACTTTGGGTGTGCTTTTAGTCCATCTGGGTGTTTACTTGTAGAATTGATGCTCTGGTGATGTACAGACCTGTGTTTGGAACCAACCTAGTTAAGATCAGTATCTTTCATATAACACCTACCATCTGGCTAGATCATGCCCTGGCCATGTAGACAACTGGGAGTTATGCCTGTGCAGGTGAGTCTTTGCTAGTGCAGACACCCAGCATCACCCAGGCCTTTGCAAGCTGATCAAGCTCCTTCTGGGAAAGAATCAAGCTTAAGCCCAGTTCTTTTCCCAGTCTGGAAACCACAAATTGCTGGTTTCCTCTTGGGGTACATAGACTCAGTTGTATTTCCCCTTTCCACCTTGATTTTGCTATCCTAGGCTATCTGTCTGGCATGTCTTCTCCTAAAGAGCAGTCTCCTTTTTTTTCTTCCAGTGTCCTTGTAGTTGTTCCAGTTTCAGTTATGTTTTCTGGAACACAAATACCAAGAGATGAAAACTTCGGTATCTTGTGAATGGGCTTTAACATTCACCATCTCTTCTGGAAATCTCTCTTCTGATGAATTGTTGTTTTCCCTCTGATAGAGACATCCATTTGCTTTTCTGTTTGCATCTGAAGCAGCTCATGAGTAATTTGGGGGATGCCTTTGGAGCTGGAAAGCACAATCTCAAGGGCCTGTTTTTCCAGAAGCTCTTTGCAGAACTTTCTCATGGATTTCTCCAGTCCGTTGGCTGCTGTCTTCCCACAGCTTGGTCAGATTATTTCCTCTTTGTGGGCTTTCCAAACAAGAATTAGGAAAAGCCTTTTCCACTTCTAGCTTCCAGCTTTTGGTGTGTTTAATCGGATACAATTTGCATGAGTTTTTCCCTTCTGTGATTTTGTGTGTGTGTGTGTGTGTGGAGGATAACTTTTGTACCTGCTGGCCAATTTCAGACAGATTTGAGGAAGGAAGAGATAAGGGCATGAAGTGTTGGCATAGAGAAGGCACAGGTAAGCATGCTCATGAGGGGCAGTCAACCGTGTTGTCTTTTCTTTGGGACCTTCTAGCTGGCGAACTCTGACATGTGGCTCAGAACCAGTCATGTTGTGAATTGCCTCTTATCCAACCTGTAGCTGGAGGATGGATTAGAAAGCTTCAGCCTTTGTTAGGAGTATTTGTAGTGAGAAGCATGGAAGGGGTTATCAAGAAAATGGAAGGAAGGGGAAACACATGGCGGGTGCTGGCTGGTGATGTAGGGGAAACGTCTTACAAACCCAAAGCTCTTATGACCGGTTCTGTTGCTTCCAGAACAACCTGTTTGATGTTGCTTGGGGTTTTCTTTTTCCTTGCACCAGGACTATATGCAGAACGTTCACGGGAAGGAGATCGACTTGCTGAGAACCACTGTGAAAGTCCCCGGGAAGAGGCCACCCCGAGCCACATCAGCTTGTGCCCCCATTTCCAGTCCCAAAACAAACGGCCTCTCCAAGGACATGAGCAGTTTACACATCTCGCCCAATTCAGGTAAGAGAATACCATGCTAGGGAAGGAAAGGGAAAGGCTGCATTGCCGGAGCCTGGAGACAGTTGTCACGTACCACTGCGATGGGTTAATTTACAGCTCCAAATAACCGCCGATGTGCTACTCTTTAAGCCTCCACAAGAGATCCTAAGTAACCTGCAACGTCTGTCCTTTTGTACTCATTACCTTATATTTGCCAAAGCCCTACGTAACTTCACAGGAATTAACATATATATGAAGAATTGGTGTTACCTTACGACTGATCTAGTTAGGTCTAATACTTTGGTAAAATGGGAGATGTATCAATTGAAAGGGCTTTTTGTGGTGTTTCTTTCCACTTTGAGGAGGATGCCTAATTGTGGGCTTCCCAACAGCAAGATGCTTCTGCACAGAGCTAATTTAGTTCATTTATGGAAGTAGTTTGTCTCCTTGTGAGCTCTAAACAGCACAGTTTATTGTTTGCTAAAGTATTTGTCCATACAGCTAAAGTGGATTTCAAAAATTGCAGTAAGGAATAACATTTGAGACCGTTTCTCTTGTAAAATGCACAGTTTCTATAAAACTCATAATGTATAACGTTGGTATGGAGGTTTTGTCAGCATGTTTAGGATGAAGTCCATAAAGTGCTGAGTGCCTTTTATGTTTATGGATAATGTAGGCACCTCCAGCATGTGCTGACATCCAGACACACTTCTGTCCCTATGCAGTACACACTGCACACTTGCTCACCCTACTGTTAAAGAGTGTTCTCTTGTATAGTGATAGCTATGCTTTAAGATGTAATTCCCTGTGTTTTTGCAAAGCACATTTCCCTGTGTTAGGGGAGGAGGAGAAGGATTTTCCTTCCAACTGTGGATGCTGCTCGTTGAGATGAATGGTTAGAAAAGGAAAAGGAAATGAAGCCATGTGGCTTTGCAGTGGTGCCACTGAGCAGCCATCCCTGGAGATGTTTGTGGCGTATTATATACTAGTTTGGCCTGGGACCTGAAATGTCTGAAGCCACAACTTCATCAAGCTGTAACCTACCTCTTAAGGGGCGCCAAGCTGGCATTGTCACTGGAGGAGCTCATAGCAGAGAATTCTTCATGGTTGGTTTGGAGTTTTCCATTTTGCTGTTCAGTTTCCATGACTGGGTGATAGAAATGTTTCTGGGTTTCAGCATATTTAGGCTTCATAGTTTAGGGAAGAAGAATGCTGGAGTGAATCCATAAACCAGTGGTAAGATGTTGCAATAAGAGATTTCTGCTTTTAAGACCTTTGAACAGAGGTGAAAATCACTTGATTGCTCCAGAGAAGTACATGTCTGAAAACATATTTAGAGAGACATACTAATATAAAGTTTATAGCATGAGATTTACATGCTTTGGCATGTGCTTAGGTTGTCAGGTCAGATGGAAACAACTTCTACATGACTTTGGACTGAATATTGCACATTTCATAGAATCTCAGACTGGTTTGTGTTGGAAGGGACCTTAAAGCTCATCCAGTTCCAACCCCCTGTCAGGGGCAGGGACACCTTCTACTAGAGCAGGTTACTCCAAGCCCTATCCAGCCTGGCCTTGAGCACTTGCCAGGGATGAGGAGCCACAGTTCAGCACTACATCAGTCTGTTTGTCACTCTCAGTACTCTTGTGTTCAGGTGAGGCTGGAGAGTTGCATTGCAGAGAGTGATATTAAAATACCAGGAAAGTACTGGTATGGTAAAAAAGACGCTCTCAGCAGCCGTGCCTGGCTTGTTAGCCTCAGCTTTCATGTGGTCAGGTATATTGACGGTGGATTTTATTCAGAGGGTCACAGATGCTGTTGGGTAGAAGACCTGTAGGTACTCTGTGCTCAGATTCTGGACTTCCGGGAGGACTTGTGGGATCTCTGCAGTTATCTGTCATGCAACTAAATACGTTTGCACTCTGTGCTGCTGTGCCAGAGCTTTTACTCAGTTCTTTTGTTGGTAAAATATTGTCTTCATCTTGTGTGATGCATTAGAATAGCTTGCAGGGCTGAAATTAGTGCTGATTTTCCTTTGGGAGGCTTCTGTAGGTGGACTTGCTGTATGGAGGCAATTTGGAGCAAACACAGAAAGAATCCGCACTTGCTCTTTTTATTTCTTGGCCTGCATATACGCTACATTCTCACAGCCTCACGTTACCTCTTACCAAAACAGTGATGTTTTCTGTTCTTCTGTGCTTCAGCCAATGCAGACTTGGGACCTCAAGTAGAATCTTACTTTCTGTGCTTCTAAGTGAGATAAATAATTCATGTAATTGTTTGCTGTGGTCAGGAACAGACTCATTTTCCTTGTGCTGTGACAGAACTCTGCACAGGTTACTGAAAAGCAGCTAAGATATTAAACAAATGCCATTAAAACATCATGCCTCATATTGCCCCCAGAAATAGAATTTGTCTTTGCTAATACCTGGTGATAGCCCAGGCCCACTGAAAGCATTCTTCTGCTGAGATTTTCCACTAACTTGTGTTCCTAGAAATAGCTGAACTTACTTTCATTCTAACGTCAAAACCAAAAAGGCAGTTTTTATTGTTGAAACAGTCAAATAGTGCTTATTTTACGTGATGTTGTCATTTGAAGCCATCAGTGACTTGCTCTTTAAGTGTGGCTTTCAGTGCCAGTGTTGCCAATAAATATATATATTAGACGTCTGTTTGATGGCCTGTAACTGTCAAGTTTTAAATTCATTCTTTCACGAATGCTCAACACAGTGTTCTCTGTCTCTTAGTGGAATTTCTTGCTTTTTGGGAAGATGACAGCACATCAGCTGGTCTGGTAGGGAGGCAGAGCCAAAGCCTCTTGCCTATCAACTGCTGGGTTGCAAAAGAACAAGGGGAATGGCTTTAACCCACCATGAGGGGAGATTGAGATGAGCTCTTAGGCAGAAGCTCTTCCCTGTGAGGGTGCTGAGGCGCTGGCACAGGGTGCCCAGAGAAGCTGTGGCTGCCTCATCCCTGCAGTGTTCAAGGGCAGGCTGGACACAGGGGCTTGGAGCAACTGCTCCAGTGGAAGGGGTCCCTGCATATGGCAGGGGTTGGAGCTGGAGGAGCTTTAAGGTCCCTTCCAACCCAAAGCACTCTGGGATTTGATGAAAATACGTGCTATGGGGATGCTCTTTCAGAGACTGGCACCCATCCACATTGGAGGTAGCACACGGGCAGACTTGGGATACTTTGGGTCATGTTACTTTTGTGATGTCTTAAAGTTGTTGAATGATGCTTAAGAAACTTGAATTTCAGTTAAACTTGCAGTGAATGATGCATCCCAGTTGGAAGCAGTGCAGAACAGGGTAACTTGAGGACTTGCTTAGTTCCAGCTTACAATTGGTAGCAGATTGCAGCAGTGTCCAAGGGCTGGCAGTCTTGGAAATCGGGCACTGGCCAAGTCTCTGTGCCTTTTAGAAGCTGACTCAGTTCTTGCTGACTTTGGAGCAGGAGAGGATCGAGGTTTCAATTACTCCCAAGTTGGGCTGGATTTGAGCTGGATGACCTGAAGGTGAACTTATTCCTGAAATCTCTCCCAGGAGTCATTTATTTCTTCTCCTCTACAAACAACCCAAAGCCTGAGCTGCAGCGAGAGCCACTGATGTAGAAAGTTCACATCTAAAAATAGCTTATGGTGTAGAGATAAATTGTTTCCTGATTAACACTTCATTTAAATAATTTGGTGCTATTAAATTTACTTACAATAGCGACTGTACAGTATGTGAATTATCCTCAAATGTGTTAGCTACATAGCCATCGTTAAGTATGCTAAAGGTTGTTATCTGCTAAGTGTATCTGACATTGCAGACATGTTAGAAGCACGGCTTCTTCGCATGTTTATAAATGTGAGGTTTCTATCTGTTAGTAACTGTGATCATCTATCAAATCAGCACGGTGGTTGTTAGGAATTTTACTTTACCCTGAAGTACTGGGAAGCAGACGAGTTGGAATTGACTGCCTTCAAGAGCTTTCTGCTAAAAACGTAGGGAATTTGGTGTTTCCATTAGTGTATCTTCTCAGGTTCTGACATGGTGTCTTTAGCTTCTGGTACCCATCTCGTAATTCTGGTCTTGAAGCCCTGCATTACTGTTGTTTTACCTTTAAAGCCTGACTTACAGGCTGCAGCCCTTCATGTCAGCTGGGTAGCTCTTTCCCGCATCTGATTTAATAGCTGCTGAGCTCATTACTGAGAGCCAGTACCCTCTGAAGTGTGGCATGCCATATGCAGAAGCGTGTTGAAAAACCGTGGATAAGATCACTCCTCTGTTGTGATGCACTGTGAATTCAAGTCTTGATGCCAGGTATATTGAATTAGAATCATGGAATCACAGGTTTGGGTTGGAAAGGGCCTTAAGATCATCCAGTCCCAACCCCTGCCACGGGCAGGGACACCTTCCACTGGAGCAGGGTGCTCCAAGCCCCTGTGTCCAACCTGGCCTTGAACACTGCCAGGGATGGGGCAGCCACAGCTTCTCCGGGCACCCTGTGCCAGCGCCTCAGCACCCTCACAGGGAAGAGCTTCTGCTTAACATCCAGCCTGAATCTCCCCTGTTTAAGTTTCAACCTATTGTCCCTTGTCCTATTGCTACAGCCCCTGATGAGGAGTCCCTCTCCAGCATCCTTGTAGCCCCCTTCAAATATTGGAAGGCTGCTATTACTTAATTCATCAGCATTTTCATCATAACCTTTTAATTGGAGGTGACTATGACAATTCAGATCTATTTTGGGCTGTTGTTGAGTAAAAATGTGTGTCAGGCCAAGAGCTTGCTAGCATAGGCAATTGCTCCAGAGCCTGTAGATCTTGGGTTCCTTTGCAAATAAACACAGACCTGAGTCCTTCATTCTGGAATCTGCTCTGAACTCCTTACTTGGAAGGGACTGATGTTGTGTACTGTATCAGTGTGTGACTTGACAGTGCCAGATTTTACTTGGTGGAGTTCCCACGAGGCCAGAGGTTGGTAGCTATTAGTTAGTCGCTACCAGTGTTGTAGTCTATGTGGTACCTCAGTTGACTTGTCTTGCCCTGAAACATTTTCTGTGCTTCAACTTTAGCATGAGTTTCATGATGTTGCCACAAATGCGAGTTTGTGACTTACTTTTGCCATTAATCACCCAAGTCAATTTTCCATGTGGTTGAGTTTGCTGTTAGTTCCGTGATATACGGCTGCAGCAAATGAAAGGAGAAGTTGTCAGTTTGCTCATTTCAAAGGAAAAAAAGCCCAATTTTAAGTACAGTGGAGATTTCCCTTTTATCCCACTAGGAGGGGATCCCTCCAGGTCATCTTCTCCAGTACCTTTGGACTAGGATTTGCTCTTTCCAGAGCAAGAGAGAAATACTTCTATCTTAGTAGCCTGTATTCATTAATACTGGGGGAAAGGGAACAGGGCAAATATTAGTGTTGATGAAACATGTATTTGATAAAATATGTATTATAGCATTTGTTAATATATTTGTTATAGCATTTGTTGAATACTGGGGGGGGGGGGGAGAGGAAGGAGTTGGCTTTTTAGGAAAAGAAGGAAACAATGATCTGTCCTAGGATTCTTTCTCAGTGGTGCCCATCTCTAGTGATGATGATGTAGATAAAGGGTGGAAATGATGTGATCAATGTAGATGCTGGACAAGATGCAGCCAGTGCTGCTCAGCCTCTGCCTGTTCAGCTCAGGTTGATTTCCACGCCTCCGTTGCACCGTATCCTGACTAAAATCCCACCTCTGTCTCGTCCACCCCGCGCAGCCTCGCCGGTTTTCGCTCGTTCCACCTTGTAGCACTGCCTGGTTGGGTGTTCAGACCTTTGCAGAATGGCTCGCTCTTTCTCCCCCCAGTGATTTTAAAATATTAAAGCCATCAGGAGGCTCGAAGCTGATTTACCAAAAGGGAAAAAAAAATGCACAAATGTGTTTTGAGTATTGAACTGCCGTTGACATCTAAAGTCCCAACCATGCTGTTTTCCTCCACACTCCAGCAATCAGGACATCCAGCAAACCCATAAAAAGCCAAACTAATAGCATGAATATTCAGTGACCTAGAATACTAATTATTGTCATGAATATTAATGCGATCGGACTTGCTTTTTCCTCTTCTCTTTCTCTCTGGCTCTTGCTTTTTTTTTCTCCCCACTCAGCCAGCTCTAAAGATGGACCATAATGAGAGCATTTAAGAGAGAGAGCGCTCTCCGGCGTGACAGGGACCGGGGTAATAAGGAGAGCTTGATTAACGTGGTGCACTTGGGGGAGAGATGAGAAGATTCACGTGGGCCTGTTGTGGGGGAGGCAATGAGGCACTGGCGGCTGTGTTGCTGCTCCCTCAGATTAATGAGGCCTAAGAGTGCATTAGGAACAGTGACAAAGGTTTGATCTAATGGGCTCAGTCATTTTTCCTTTGAGTGACAGACGCACAGAAGTAATTGGCTGTGCAGAATGGCAGCTCATTGGCAGTACTTAAGGATACATTATCCCCGTTGTGTGGCCCGCAGAGGCTGTTTATCAAAACTGCTCACACTGCAGACATGCATTCACTTAGCTGCTGTTACAGTGGCAATAGCTATAGGAGGAAAAAAAAAGTCATCTCCCATTCGTATCTATTGTCTCTTGTTCGAAAATAAAGTTTCTTTGTTCCGTTTCCTGAAGGGTCTGGGGCTGTTTGAGTATCAGCAGTCTTCCCTCCCCATCCCAAAGGGGATGCCAGTCGCAGGGCTTGGGCAGGTTTGTAGGTTGGCGGAAGGCTCCCAAAGTTCGTTTGGTTCATCTTAACCAGCTTCTGTTGTAGATCCAGCAAGCAAGTAAGATCCTTCCCTCCCAGCCCCTTTCCAATTGCATTATTAATAACTTCCACAGACAAGTCAAAGGGATTAGGAAGCATTTTGCCTTGGGCCTCTACACATGCTTCGCTTTCCAAGCGAGCAGCATAATACCTCGGGATGGTTTCATTTTGTACTGTTGGTTTTTGCCAAGTTAGACCCACAGTCGTGAACAGGATTCACAACCAATAACAGCAATCCAAAGGAGAGCATTTGCCAGTGTAAAATGGTCACCTCCATAGATGCAGTCCCTTAACAAGTAGGTACTCTCAGGGGGTTCTTGTCCAGAAAACAAAGAATCCCTTATTTATTACTATTATTTGTTAAAACTACTGAAAAATAGTAGTAATATGCCTGCTGGGATGGGAAAACACACTTTGATCCTGGTAGAATAACAGTCTGGGATCTTGAGCGTAAGCCTGTGGTGAAGAACTTGGGTTTAAGTTTCCTTTAGAAGAGATGTCTCCTCTGATGACTTAATTTTCCTTCACACTTGCTGTGTTGGTTTGGCATGCTTTGAGAATAATAGCTTTTCTCGTTATACTCCCAGCACCATGTCCTTCACTGCCAGGATATTTCTTGGCATTGCCTTGCTTGTTCATTAGTATTGACCCTTCTCAGTTTGTACACTACTAATCAAGCCCTGTTCGCAGAGACTGCCCTGCCAGGCTGTGAGATGGAACGTCTTCCTCTATTAATAGCTGCTTATCCTCAGGAAATTGGTTCAGCAAATAAATGCTTCTGGAAAAAACAAAATAATCTTAAAAATCAGTAAAACCCACAAGGAAGTCACCTGCTACAGAACTGAAAAAGCTTCTCAGTGTATTGAAGGAGGGTTTCAATGCTGGAACCAGTGTGTTTTGGAATCACTGTTCCCAAAACTGTTGTCTTACTCTTTTTGTGTTCTATGCACAGGTAAGCTCAAGTTATTTTAGGTCCCTGATAGATCCAAGGCACGAACAATGTGCTGTTCACATACTGCCATCAGATTGAAGCAGCAGACAGAATCCATAGCAATAGTTTTTGGGGGGGTTCCCCCCATTAACAACTCAAGAACCTGGTTATGGAAGTTGGAGCTCTGTGGCTCTCTCTTACTAAGAAGGTGGCCAGACAGAGCTCTGATGCCTGGGCAATACATTCCTTTCCAATGTGGACTTCCCTAACTCAATTGGAGAGGCAAAATGCTGGGAGTAGCCCTTTTCCCAGATTTTAGTGCAGAGCCTGATCTCCAGAGCTGGCAAGGGAAGGGATCTCCGGAGCTTGCAAGGGAAGGGAAGGAGGATGCAGCTGTTGTAACAAATAGATGCTGGGATATGAAGCAGCAAGCTGGTGGAACCCAAAAGAGCTATTCCCAGATTTTCCAGCAAAAGCAGGACTTGTCCCAAGATGCATGTTTATAGGCAGGGCAGGAGGCAGGAAGTGCTGCAGCTTGGATGGTCACTCACTTGTTAGGGAAGATTTGTCCAATGGAAAGATACCTGCACAACTCTGGGAACTGGTTCATCAGGGCAGTGCAGAACTGGGGAAGGGGAAAGGAGTGCCTTTCGTCTTTCAGCTGGCCGAGTGGCCTCTTTCCCTTTCCTTTTGCACCCTAAGGCCTGAAGAAACTTCAGGGAGCAGTGTCGGGAGTGGGTTTTGAACAGGCAACCAACAGCTGATCTAACCTTCTTGACAGTGCCTTTTGCTGAACTAGAGGGCATTTCAAGAATAGGCAGTATTCCTGCAACATAAATTGACCCAACATGATTTGAAACAATTAACCCTCTGATATCAAGAGTCAGGATTTCCTGACCCACAACTCTAATGTATTTTTCATTAGTTCTAACAGCTGGTGAGCACAGCCCTCTGGCCTTAAGAGGTTAATTTCTTTTCTTTTTTGGAAGAGAAACTCATTGTGAACATGAAGAGGGTAACACAAATAAACCATGGCTGCCGTGAAAGCATCGGCTCTAGTTTATCTGCTTCAGTCTTTCTGTTCTTCTGTGCAGCCGCTCTTTGCAGGTCTCACATGCTGCTGCTTCATGGAAAAATACAGTTCTGCTTCACGACCCCTGCAATCTCTGCTCGTCTCATAAATCCAAGAGTGTATTAGTTTCACTCTGAATACAACTTCTGGTAACTAAGTGATTTGTTTGGGAGAAATCACGAATGTGTGACCACCTCCATGTAGTGAAGGCATTTGTATCTGGCCTCTTAGGGTATAGTTGCGAATGGTATGCATTGTGCCTTTGTCATTAGTGGGTGGTGTAGCTGGTGAAGACTTAGTTTAAAGTGGTGGGTGTGTTAAAATAACCTGTGCTGCCCAGTGAAGATTCACTGTGCTGATTTTGTTAAGCTAAAAGATGGCGAAAGAGGAATAGCTGGATGCTGTCCATCGTCCTGTTCTGTTACAGGAGCAAGAGGCAAAAGCCCTGAATGGTTTCTTCTATAGTTGGGCAGGTTACTGCATATATAGAATCCCAGCCTGGTTTGTGTGGAAGGAACCTTAAAGCTCCTCCAGCTCCAACCCCTGCCACGGACAGGGACACCTTCCACTGGAGCAGTTGCTCCAAGCCCCTGTGTCCAACCTGGCCTTGAACACTGCCAGGGATGGGGCAGCCACAACTTCTCTGGGCACCCTGTGCCAGCGCCTCAGCACCCTCACAGGGAAGAGTTTCTGCCTTATATCTAGCTAAATCTCCCCTGTCTTAAGTTTCAACCCATCACCCCTGTCCTGTCACTACAGCCCCTGATGAGGAGTCCCTCTCCAGCATCCTTGTGGCCTCCTTCAGACACTGGAAGCTGCTCTGAGGTCTCTATGCAGATGTAAGGTAACATTTATGTAAGATAACATTATGTTAAACTTTATTGTATATTTTATTCACATTTTTATAATGCATTGAGTCTTTATCTTTTGGGTTTTACTGACTGGATGTGCGCTTAGCATCCTGTATGGCCCTGGTTTTGTATAAATCTTCTTATTTTCGTCCTATTTCTAAGTGTTGTAATCTGATGCTGCCAGGAAGTCCCTCTGTGCATAGGAAACGGAGATATGTTCTACCCCCAGTGTGTGTTTCTGTCAGCCTCTTTATATGTACACACAGGAATGCACTCCTCTGCAGATCTTCTCTTCTGCTGGGCCTCTTGTCTTTATTTGCTCTCTGCTGTTCGTGGCTATTTACCCTGAATAGATGGACATATACTTTGGATTCTGTGTGAGTGCTCTCACTTTTCATAGAGGCTCTTCTGCTGAGCTTTAACCCAAGTTGGAAATTGCCTTGAATCTTAATTTGGATGGGTTTTGTAGAGCTTAATTGTTTGAACATTTTGTAAGCGCGATCGTAACGGGGTATTTTATAATATCAGAAAAGATAGTTTTAATAAAGCTGTCTAGAGCTAGAAAGAGGAACTCTCCCTTTGATGCTCCTTTGGTAGATGAAAACATTTTTGTTCAATAGGAGACTAGCATCTTTTTTTTGCTCATTTGAGACAAGTTCTGGCAACATACTGATATTCATTCAAATATAAATGCCATATTCACTTTGAAATGCAAATTGTTTAAAGAAAAATAGCATATGGTAGAGGTAAGTACCTTTTCAAATCAGCTCCCACACTTTAGGGATGGGAGTACAGCTAAAATTATTCTTTGGAAAGAATCGGGAGCCTTTGACACATTGAAGCTTGAACTAATCAAGGCTTCCCAGTAAGCATATACACATATCCATATCAAGGAAACAGTGCTGAGAATACATGGATTAGCATAGTAATTTAACTGCCCCCTGCTAATCAACTTAAACAACCAGCTGATGCATATATGATGTATTTGAAGAGGCACTCTTTCACAGCTCCTGAATGGGCCAGGTAGCTGACCATGGATTTCGTGTTAATGTCAATGTATGTATCTTCTCTGCCTACAGATAGGTAGATATAAAGCGGGCTGACAGGAAACCTGGAGAGGGGCTTCGGACAGGGGCCTGTAGGGACAAGGACGAAGGGGAATGGCTTTAACCTGCCAGAGGGGAGACTGAGATGAGCTCTTAAGCATCTGCTTGTGGCAGGGGTTGGGACTGGATGAGCTTCAAGCTCCCTTCCAGCCCAAACCAGTCTGGAATTCTATGATATACGTATGTGTGTGTGTATACGTGTACAAATGAGGGAGACAGCAGAGGCAGAATGCATCAAGGCTATTGCTTCTAAAGTTTGATATAAAGGCTTCGTGTGCCCAACCCAGTGTACAGGGTTTCCTTCTCAATGAATATTGCTGGCCTCCTCTTTTTAACTGGCTTTCACTTCTCTTCTGAAAGACTGAGATGATTTCTGTTGAGGCATTATCCTTGAGCAGAAATGCTTTGTTGAGGTGTCTGGGTTGGGGTTTTTTCTTGTTACAGACAGGAAAATCCATAGGACTGTTTTGTAAAAGCTTTGCAGCATACAAAGTGGGCAAGAACAGTAGCTGACCTCCAATAGTCCTTGTTTTGGTGTGATGCCATTAGTGCCTACTGGGATGGTGGAATCCATGTCCTGGGCATGCTGCTGTTAAAACTGAGAAGTGGAAAGATGAGCTATAAACTGGGAAATAATGAATCTGAAATAAGTTTGTAAGTAACAACTTTGCGCTGGAGTTGAGCACATTCAGAAAGGGAAGGGAAAGGGCACACTTCGTTCCTATAGTCCAGTCCTTCTGATATCTACCCATGGATTCTGGCTTGCATGGTCTGATGTATCTTGAAAACCTCACAGCATGTGAAGAAAGTGGAATTTAACCTTGAATAAGTATTACTGCAAGGGGTACAGGTAGCAGGTCTATCAGACTATGGCAGTACCTTTCAGGAACATGAAGTGAAAGAAGAATTCTTATTTGGTTTGCAGAATAAGTCACTTTCTCAATAGTTTGATGTCATAACATCGGGGATGGAGTTTCATAAGACGGCATTAAGGTGAAAATGGGTGCAGACATGATGATGGAGAAGTTGATATTCTCTTTTTTAAGGTTTTGCTTTTGCGTCATGGTTAGAAAGTGACTTAAAACTTCTGTTCAAATGTGAACTGGTCAGGAGATGTCAACATACAAATATTATTGCTCAGAGCAACACCCAGCGCAGGGTAACAGGCTAAAAGTGCGCTTTTGTGGCATTGATCTTGAGTTTGGCAAGGTAAATGCTTGTGAAGAAAACAAGTTGTTTCCAAAGCTCTTTACTGGTAATAATCTGAAGATGCTTAAAAAGGTCTTACAGCAAAACCGATGACATTTGACTGACTTGGTAGTTCTTCGCTGGCTCCTTCCTAATTACCCAACCATCTTTTTTAAGTGGGAGACACTGTGTGCAGTGTTGTAGATGCCCGGCTTGTGGTTTGTGTCAAGTACAGTGCTACCACACATTGTGGCATCCACTGTTGACTCTTAGTCCTTCACAGCAGTGGCGCTACTCAACCAACTGCTCCCCATCCTCTGCTGCTCCACCAGGTTGTCGTGCCGGGAGCAGAGCTTAGGGCTTCTCTTTATTGATCTGCATGGTGTTGATGTTGGCCTAAATCTCAGGTTTCTAGAGTGCACCTGGTCTGAAGCTCAGCCTCTCCCTTTAATGTGGTGTCTCATCAGAATCATTCATTAATGGACAGTTAAAAGTAGAGGAAAAGGTTATTCCGAAGTGCGCATCAGCAGCATTACACAGGTTCATTTGGAAGGAGGTATTTCTTCTAAGAAACTTCAAAATCTGCGTACTGTCAACGAGTATTTCCATTTTCTGTTATGACTTGAGGACACTGAGCTATAACCTGATCCTCTGCTTTGTACCTTCATTTCTGTAGGCCTGCTGTCTTTGTTGAACATTTCTTTGGAAGGTGCTGACTACCAGCACTTACAACTTGCTTTCAGTTGATGGAGTCAAGCACATAATATCCTGAAGATATTGGAGGCATAAATTTTTCCAGTACTTTGGCAGATGATGCTCAAATTATGGGATTCTTTTGGGCAAAAAGATTGCCCAGGGAAGGTGATTAGAGAGGAATTATGTGCCAGTAGCTACAGCATTGCATTGGGAGGTCCCAACATGGTTCCAAAATCCTGTATGTATTTCGTGTCTCAAAAGCTGAGATTGCCATGCAGAAGTTCTTGGGACTGCGTAAGTGCATTCAAGACTCAGGTGGACAGATACTGTAGTACTGGATCTGTGCTAGGGACTAAAGATGAGATTTAGTCTTGGGAAAGGGGAAGAGAGAAAGGGACAATTATGCCAACTCTAATAACACAAAGTAGTTCACTAAGCTCTGCTGTCTTCCCAAAGGCTGCTCTGGGAAAAGACATAATGATAGAACTGGGAGTCGGGAGATCTGGGTTTTATTTCCAAGTCTGCCACAATCTTCCTTTGTGGCCCTGGGTCATTTAACCTCTGAAAAATGGGGGAAATGATAGCAGATAATTAACAACCTCACAGGAGCATTGAAAATTAATTCATTAATTTTTCTGAACTCATCAGTAGAAGGTGCAATGGAAATGCAAAGTGTTAGGGTGTTCTATAAAACTGTGTCTCTTTCCCTTTATATGTGTTCATAAAGAGTATTCTTAAATCCACAGAAGACCTGTGGGGTAATCTGTGAGAGCCTGCCATGAGGAATAGAAGTAGCATTGTAAAATCTTTGTATCTTTGCAATAATGCAAGTCCTGTAATAGGACTGGAGTAAAATAATGCTCAGAAACCAAACCTGTCAAGCAGACTTGGGCCCATATCAACCTGAGTTTCTGCAAAGGTTTTAATTGTTTTGACTCGGAACATTTATTGAACCTGATCATAGAATCACAGACTGGTTTGTGTTGGAAAGGGACCTTAAAGCTCATCTCCCCAGAGCCTGCTGTTCTCCAGATCACACTTCTGGTTTATGGTGAGAAACCTGTTCCTGTTGTTCCCCCTCACACGCACTTCCCAGCATTTTGTTGTCCTAAACCTCAACGATCAGGAAAATACTTGTTTCTGGTGTATGCTGGGGAAAGACTATTGTTGTATCTCACCTGTAGTGCCATAGACCTTCAGACAGAGCTGTGATGGGTGTGTTGCTATGGAACGAGACACAGGAGTGACGTTTGCAGTCAATGGAACAAACCTCTAGTGTGTACTTTGTATCCTGATACTCTCTTAAGATTGGAAGTGTCTTGCTTGGTCTTGCAGTTACTTGCTCCCCGTGGCTGTGTTCTTGACTTTACTTGGGCTACATACTCACGTGAAATAGTATTTTGCGGTAGATTGGTTTAAAGTCGTGGAGTTGAGGTAGATTGGTTTAAAGTCTTGGTTGGCTCATCTCGGTTGCTTGTGTGAACAGTGGTTTTCAGGAATACTTGCCTTTTCTGTGCAGTCTGCCTTGCCTGCTTGCCTGTATCAAGTGGAGAACCTATACAGGAGATGTGACTGGTAGCAGGGTTGTGGAAGGTGGTGTTTCCTGGAAGAGGAATGAACAGGATGAGGTGAAATCTTGACAATTCAGTCTCCTGTGTCAGAAGTTCCTAGCTGGATTTGAGAGGGCTGCCAAAATCTGCAGTGCCCCAAGCTGGTGACCCTTCATTGTTGCAAGGAGAGCTGCATGGTTTTGGTGCTGGTTAAGTGACCTCTTTTGCTGCTCTGTTAAGATGCACCCATCCATCTTCATGCGAATCGATTTTGTCTTCTCTATTGACACAATTTGTTTTCCATTTATGTCTAGGGAACGTGACTACTAGCACATCTGTGTCTCAGATGGCAAGTGGGATCAGTCTAGTCTCCTTCAACAGCCGTCCGGATGGTATGCATCAGCGCTCTTACTCGGTCTCCAGTGCAGATCAGTGGAGTGAGGCAACAGTCATTGCAAACTCTGGCATTAGCAGTGGTAAGAAACCTGGAGCTGGGGGTGGATTATCTGCTTTGGGGTGAAGGGGGAGTCTGGTCGTTTGCTTTTTCAAGAGGAAGAAAAAGACCCAAACAGTCTGATGTTCACCCACATGCTCGGTTGGAAGCCAAACTTGTAGCATTTGAGAGAAAAAGAGGAATGAGATCAGAAAGCAGATCAGTACAATGCTTTTTCAGCAAGGAGAGCTGATACAATTACAATACAGCTTAATTTTAGTTTCGGGTGCATAATGTAGGTTGCTCACTTGATATTCTTATTTCCTTACTCTGTGTGGTAGGTGTTTAGCAGTAAATTATCCTCCACATCTTTTCATGGAGATGTCCTTTCTCTGCTGTGCTCTTGCTTTAATGCGTGCACACTACTGGCATAGTCATAGTGCTTTCTCTGTGGAGCATTTAACAGTATTAAAAGGAGCAAACACTATTCCAGATGGTGTTTTGCAGTGATTAGGTTGTAACAGGGAGACAGGGGTTGTGGTTTCTAAAGGGTAGGCATGATATGTGGTAACAAAAGGATGCATTTGGCTTCAGTGGAGTGCTTGGGAAGGGCAGCGATATAATGCTATTCACCTATAGCTGTCCTGTTACCAAGCAAATCAGAGCATCCTGGAAGCAGCCATAGTGGGTGTGCTGGGACATGAGTGTTTCTAATGTGTTGTGGTGCAGAGATGGTTCATAGCATTGGAGTGCATGTGTCCTGGAGAATAGGATTTAACAGGCAGTTGGAGAAACCATGGAAAGTTCATGAAATGGGGAAAAGGAGAAGAATGTGTGAAAGAGAGTGAACTGAGAAGAAACTGAGAATATGAATAATGGGGAAAAATGTCAATAGGACAGGAGAAGGTGGAAGCAAAGTTGTTTCTGAATGCCTTATCCCTAAAATAGTGAAAATTACAGGACTATGAAAAAGTGTTCCACATGTCCCATTTATTTATGCATATATATATATATAAGTATGTATCTGTACAAGGTCTTAATAGTCCTGATACTGTCTCTGGGTTTTTAAGCAGCTTTGGGCAGCTTTTCAGTGCCACTTTAGGAGATGGAGGGTTTAAAATCATGGTCACCTTGGCTCTGAGTGGCATTAGCTCTCAAGTCCATAGTAACTGGCCAGATTAGATGGAGCTTGGAGCAACCTGCTCTACGGGCAGGGGGCTGGAACTGGATGAGCTTTAAGGTCCCTTCCAACCCAAATCGTTCTCTGATTCTGGGATAACTGCAGCACATACATTTCTGGAGCCTGTGGGCAACATCTTCAGGAGCGTGGTGTTTGCATCAGAATGGTGCTGATTTTGACCAAGTATTTCTATAGCAAGCACATTTTATTTCAGCCTCAGTGATAGCTGTAGATCCTGTTCAGCAGTAAGATAAAATCAGCCCTGTTCCCTTCTGTGTCCACTCAATTCCCCCACTCCTTTAGAAACTGGTTAGTCTTTTAGGGCAATCTGCATTGCCCTATATGGATTCCTTGAGACTGAACTGATTTCACCTTTAAGGATATATATGTGTCTCTCTTTCTCCTGAGCTGCTTTATCATTTTAATCCATTCCAATTCTGTTTTCCTTTTGAAAGGTTACATCACAGTTTTGGCTTTCACACCCTTCTTTTATACTGTAGCTTTTCAAAGAAAAGTTGGAGAATGCTGTATGTTTGCCCTAGAAGGAAAGCAAGTGAAAGACAAGATACAGTCTCCAGTCCTTTATGGCTTGACATACCCATAGGCTGGTGAGCATATATCATCTCTATGCTCCTTAGAGCCAACTGAGACTGCAGGAGAGGGAAGTCTTCAAACTGCAGAATTCAGAAAGTTCCTCAGAGTGGTGTGTAATAAGAATGTTGAAAAGTAGGAACTCAACCAAAGTTTCTGCTTTTCCCTTTCCCCTTTATGTTGTAACGCTGCTTCTGGTTTGGAGATCCTTGCTGGACTTGTGCTTTGCTCCTGATGCTGAGCTTCAGCTGGGTTTCAGTTCCTGGTGAAGAGAAGCTTTTTCTCCTCTGTGAGCTCTGTATTCCCAAGTATGTTCCAGTACCCTTTCCTGACTTGGCATTCATCTGTGATTACTTCTGGATCAGAAGAGATGACAGCCAGCATTACCTATGAAATACTTACTCCGAAAACGCAGGTGGCTGGTGGGGGCTTCTGAATAAGCTGGGCTTGAACAATTTCCTGCAGAGGTTCTGCAAGTTGAATTTTTCACTTTATAAATAAGTGGGGAGAATTGGACGCATGGTGAAGTGTGGTTTAGGTTAGCGGAAAACAGAACTGTGCTAAACCTGCTCCAAAACCTCCAGCATAATTCACTGCTCTCGGTGTCTCATCCTTCGGTAAGCTCAGAGATGTGTCCTTTATGTTGGCAAGTTGACGCATGAAAAACCCTTTTTAATTTCAGGGGGTATTTTTCCTCCATTAAAAGAGTTTTGAATTTTACTCATAAAAAGGTGACACTGTGAAAGCAGCAGGTACGGCGAGAAGCGAAGCATCTTTTGGAATTCACATGCCAGTGTATGGGAGAATATGCTGCTTATTGTCACATGGCTTTATTGTAGACAAAATAACATATTGGGATTCAATTTTTCTCTGCACCTTCTTTTTTTTTTTTTTTTTCCCCAACATTAAATTAATACTTTGTGTGGCTCCAGAGAACTTTTCAAAGTCTTCCAAACCAGACCTTTGGTTTCCTGGGGCTTCTGTCTTTCAAGCAGCTGTGAACATCTCCTAATTAGATAAATTACTTTGTAGTGGGCAGAGCCACAAAACAGGAGGTGCTGGTTAAATTAAAGGGGAAAAATAGAAAAATCCATTCTCTGAAATGGAATGCCCCACTGCTTTATGACTATTACTGTTGTAAGGTTTTACATTTAAGTACCTGAAGTTTAAAATTAAATGTCTAATATCATTTGGTGCTGGTAACGTGAAGCCTGTGACTGCCCTCAGAGAAAATCTAGACAGCTTAGTTCGGTGTTTCAAATTGCTGTCTGCTTGATAGTGAGCGGACCATGCGAGCGGCTCGCTGTTTAGCTAAATACCACCCACTGTTCAGCTTGATTTTAAAAGCAGGAACATATTTGCCTTAAAAACTCTGGAATTTAAAAAGGCCGTTCCAGCAGCACATGGAAAATTAATTCTTCTTACTTTTTATTTTTTTTCCTGACTTTTTTAAGTACTTGACAGAAGTAATTTTAGCAGCAAGAGAGAATAAAAACTGGGGGCAGTAAATCGCTGTCCGGGAAGCTCTTGTGTAGATTCTTTATGGACCCAGAATTGATCTACATGTCAGATCCTGATGTAGTTTAAACTGTTCATCACCCTAATGGCAGTAGAGAGACCATGAGCATCAACTTGTAATCCTCCATGAAAGAAATTGGTGTTTGCAGTCAATGAAGGAGCAGCTTAGCTTTATTGATAGATTTAGAACAATTACTGCTGCTGCAACTATTGGCCAAGAGGTTTTCCTGGATCGCATTGGAAGCCTTCAATTTTTTTCCTTTGATGAATCTTTGCCTTGATGGCTCTTTCTCTTTTTTCACCCGGAGTTATCTCTAGTTGCTCGCTGCTGGGGAGTAAGAAGGTTCTCTGGTCTCAGGGAAGCCATTCGTAACCTGTTCAGGTGTTGAAGTTTTTGGTTCAGGAATGCGCATCTGCATGATTGCAGTGGAAAACAGATAGACATTAGCTAGTGGTGTTGCTGCTACCGACAGGATATGGTGCTGTGCTTCCAGTCTTCACAGCTGTACATCCCTAGAGAACTTGAGAGACAGATCCTTAAACTGAGCATCAGAAGAGTTGAAGGAAGAAACCACAGCCACCTGTATTGCACAAATCAGCTTCATTAGACTTAACTCACAGAAGACTGAGGATGTTATTTCCAAAGTAATTTGTTCATTCTCTTTTTAAATGTCAAGGTTTATAGGTTGGCTTCTAAGGTTGTGTCCTGAGACTATCAGAGGGAAGATTTTCTTCCTTAAAGTTACAATATTAAGCTCTTCTGAAACAGCGCTGCAAACAGTAGTTTGCATGGGACAGGGATTTCTTTCCTCTGGACTCGTAAATTGACATTTGAATTCTAGCATGATATAAAATTCTGCAGTAAATCAAATATCTGTTTAAATATCATCCACTTAGGCTTTATCACTGTACAATTGCTCGTACGGGCCATTTGATCTCAGCTGTAATTTATGTAAGTTGTAATACCTGGTGTCTTTGGAGTTTCTAACAGTTTGCTGTTAGGGTTTATTGATGTAAAATTGAGTTCTCACTGTGCCATAGGGTATGAGAGGTCATTGGAGTCTTTATATTAATGCAGACCTTACAACTTGCTTTACTTCTCTGGTCATAGGCACTTGGAATGATTGAATGATGGGGTCTTCTGCTATATGTAGAAAAAGAAAATGGTTCAACCTGCTTCTAACAGTCCTAACACTTTCATTTCAAAAGGGAACCAGAAAGCATCATTTAAAGTTGTTGGAATTCAATGAGCAAGTTCTTGCCTAGGATAAATAATATGCTTCCCTGTGAGGGTGCTGAGGC
>JAOEHY010003260.1:11028-49667 GCA_025447955.1 Psilopsiagon aurifrons | reverse complement strand
CCCTTCTTCTTTTTCCATTCCCCCCCCCCTTTTTCCCCTCTTTTCTGCAGTTTTGGGGCTTTTTGGAGAGTCAAGGCTGAATAGCTTTCAGGAGTCCTTGTAGGCAACTTGTGCTCCTGAAGTTTTGGGGGATTGGGGTAGTCACAGTCTTGCACTCTGAAGAACTGCTGCAACTCTCTGTCTTTTCAAAGAAAGCCTCTTGCATGCTAAGTCAGGGTTGATGCGTTGTACCATTTGGTCTAAAATGAGTCACTCTCAGGTCTGAGAATCATGTTTCAATTTGGCACCCAGGACTGCGTGCCATGCAGCCTGTTACTCTTGTGAGAGGATGGGGTATACTGTAGTACTAAAATAATGTGTTCTGGCAATTTCAGTGGTGGATTGAAGCGGTGCTCTGTGTGCACAGGCGTAAGTGCACTTTTGTCCTGCAGCTCGCTAATGCCGGCTGTAGGCGTGCCGTGTGCTTCTCCTTAACTGATACGCACTCGGATTTACAAGGCAACTTGATAGGCGTGTGTTGTACTGTTGTTTTTATTAAATATTAACTACACAAAATCAAATGCTGTCTTTCTCCAGAAAAGATTGACTCTGCCTTTCACCAGAAAAGATTGACACTGCCTCATCCTCTGGAGTTGTACATGAACTGTGGTTGTTCTGGATTTTCAGAAGCAAATCACTAAGGAAATGTTACTTAAGAATGCTGGGAAACGCTGTTTCATGCTCAGTATGGTGTTGTCCCTATCACTCTCCATTACAGGTTGCACTAATTAGACCCTTGGCTGCTATAAACCTTGTTCTCGGAAGTTACCAGAAATGGTGCTGGATGGAGAGAGGAAAATACTGACTGATGCCTGCTTTTTTTTTCCTCCCCTCTTCCAAACAAATACTGAAAGTAGAAAGGTTAAACAGCTTTTGAGACACAGCATATGGGAAATGTAAAATTGAAGTAATGCTATACTGAGCCCTTAGCTATAATACATGACTATAATGTACAAGTAACAGATGATCTTATAATTGTGTGGAAAGATACGTATGGCTGCATGGTTTTCATCAGTAGCTGTGGAATATTGTAACTAAAAGTAAATTCCTTCTCTGCTAAGAAATGGGAAAACCAAAAATTTGTGTTTAACTTGGTCTTGTAGTAGGTCTCACACAGTGAAACTGTGTGGGAATCCAGGAGGGAGTGTTTAAGAAAGTGTTTTGCTCTGGAGCTGAAACTTAGGTGAGACTTAACATAGGATAGGCTTTTACATTGCCTTGATGAGACATTAGTAGCATCTTAATGAATAGTTCATTGTTTCTCAGTAGCCTCTCCGTATTGAGCTTGCTTTGTCAATATTCAGGGGCTTAAACCAAAATACTAATTCTGAGTAGCTTTTGTCTTTGGGAGACTACCACCATCTTACCTTTGACTACCCAGCAGTTTTGTGCATCAGCTCCTAGAGGTAAGCTTCCTCCTCAGAAGTCTGAAGAGCTGTCTTTGAGCACCTCTAGGTGGAGACCTGCCAGCACTCGCTGATTGCTGTTACCTTGTCGATTGCTTTGCATGAGGCTTCTTTATTGCATGGGCACAGAGGAAAACTGAGAGCAGTCCTGTTGCCAGCAGGACTGCCTGAGGAGCTCTCACATACATTGTTCTTGGTCTTGGTGATGTCCAAGGACACCTAGAAATTTGAGAATGGGAACAGGTTGTACTGTGAGGCTGTTGTCCTTTCCATTCCAAAATTGGAAGTTGTTACATTTGGAGGATTTCTTCCGTTTCATAAAGGAAAGTCCATGAAATTTAAGGGACACTTCAGTTTAAATCCATCTAAATGGGTTATTTGAACGGCAGGCTCTACAAATAATGCCAGGGAGAATACACATACAAGTGCTTTACTGAAAGGAGCATAAAGCAAACAATATTTTATCATGTATTTCGCTGCTTCTTCCCTAACAATGGGTATTATTCTTTTGAACAGTTTAGTACTATGAAAAGAAGAGGAAACAAACTTTCAAAAAAGTAAACAGTGCAGTTGTATAAAAACAGACAAACACACAGAAATTATCAAAAGGCAATGCTAATAGCTAAAAAAAAAAATATTTGCACTCTTTTTTTTTTTTTTTTTTTTCTTTTCCCCTTCTTCTGCACTTCCAGGTTGCTCTCTCTTCAGGTAAGAACTGATTTTAAATCTCAAGATTTAATGATAATTGAGGTGGTAATGGCTTGAACTGGTAGTGATTATGTAGCATCCCATTTGTGTGTTCGACTTTGCTTTTCCATGTGTTGTGTGGTGATGCTGGGGAAATATGCTGCTTCTCAGTGGTGCAGCATTAGGGCTGAATGTACATATTCAGTGCTTGCTCTTGAGTTTCCTTCGTAGCTAACTCAGAATCTTAAAGCTTCATTCATGGTGCAGATGCCAGTGGTAAAATCTGTACCAGCATGAACAGCTTTGGATCAGGTGCATGGCTGATGTGTTGCTTTGGTAGAAGACAAAATTATTCCCTGGGCAGGTGAAAGCTCTATTGAGGGAGTTAAATCTGCTGTTCTACTTACATTTCAGGGGACTTTTGGTTTTCTTCCTTTATCTTTCAAGCTTTGTTACTCTGTAACAAGTAGAAGCATTGCCTGTGTGCATTCTTGTACCTAATTGAGGTACTGAAGCAAATGAAATTGAACATCTGAAGCAGGTCAGGTGCCTTGTTTTGATTTTTGAAGATAGAAGAGAATTCTGACAAGTGTCTGCTTTTGTATATCAGGATGTCTCCTACTCTCATCTATTGCTGTTTCTTGACTGCCTGACACTCTTCTCCCATACTCAAGCCGATTAGCAGCGCACCTGGCTTGCAAAGGCTTGGCCGTAGCTTGGCTGGTGGTTGCATTCTACGATCAGTTTTCATTTTTTAATGACTGGTGCCTCTTATTCTTGAAAATGTGTTTTCATTTGTGCAATATTTAGCACCAGTAAGGAAAAGAGGCTATTTAGTGCCAGTTTGGGTAGTATACATGTGTCCCTCTCCCACATGGCAACTCTGTGATCATTGCATTTTTCTAATGAGCTCTTGAAAAAGACCTTTTGAGGTGCTTAAGGCATTGCATTTCTCTGTAGAGGAACAACAGCCTTGCTCAGATCAGTGCATACTCTCCAGAATTTCCTGACAGGCACAGACTGGAGTAATTTGGGAAACACATTTTTCTCAGTCCTGCATTGACTTCCTACTGGATCTGGCGCCTTCTTGACTCACATCATGTAGGCAGTAATGTTAGTGCACATCAGGTGAGAGCTGGCGTGTTTACCCCCAGGTAAAGAAACATTTCTTCTTTAAAAGAAAATGAACGTTCTTGCTCTGCTTTGGGCAGATGAAGCCAAACACAGACCTGCATGGGTTCTGTGGTTCAAGGAGTCTGGATAAGGCATGTGTGTCCCTGCCAACAGCACTGCTGGGATGGGAGGAACTTCATCCCTCCTCCTCAGGCCACTCCTGCAATGAATAGCCTGCAGGGTGTCCTCCACTGGTGCATGTGGAAAGTGTTCTGCTTTCCAAATGCCTTGAAGATTGCTGGTGAAGTTGGATGAGGACTTGGCAGTTGTTGCTGCTGGGAAACAGGAGGTAAGTGTTGCCCCTTGCCATTTCTCACCTGAAGATCGCAGTGTAGTCTGCTGCTGAGGTAGTGGTAAATAGTGTGGATTGATAGCAAAAGAAGTGCTTCCAGTTGCAAAAGTGGGAAGGCTGTATCTATTTTAGGAGGAAACATATTTTGGGGGGCACAGGTACTGTATTGGTGAGAACTGCGTTACACTTTAGTGCCAACTGGATTATTTTTGTTTAAATTAGTTTAACTTGAGAGACATTATTTGGAGATGCTTTCACCTTCTATTTAAAAATACAGAGGTGCCAGGTATGCAAGCCTAATACTGTTTTTCTGCTTTTGCTTCTACTGTGAATAGCAGGCAAACATCTCCTGAAGTGGCTTTATGAAACTGCTGGAAAAAATGGTGATGAGCTTGATACTTGATACAATGAACTTCAACTCTGTAATATACCAGCGTAAGACCTACACACCATTTAGCCTTTTCTTCAGGAATTTATTCACCACAGTGACCTTCTGAGTAGGGTGAATTTCACAGGCACCCTCTAGAAAATACATCCATTTCTTTGCCAGCTCCAAAATGTATTGCATACTGCAGTGCTTGCAGAAGCAAGCAAAGGAGCATTGGATTGACATCAAAGGCAAGATCTTTCTGTATAAAACGCTGGAGATTTTAAGAGTGGTAAAAATCTGGCAAGGGAAATGCATACTAGTTTTCATTGTAAGCCCCTTTCCCTCTCTCCTCCCCCTCTTTTTAGGGTGTGTATGTCAAATACGAAATAGTGCCAGTACATTACTTATGGGAGCAGTTTGCAGAGACTGTTCTTAGAAGTTCTTTGGCCATTTGGGGATGATTGTTTTCAGCCTGGATGGAAAAAAGTATGTATAACTATAGCAGTATCCTTTTTTTTGATTGTGAAGAAGTCAGTTGCAGCTTTGTTCAAATTAAATAAAAAGATGTGTTGGACATTTATTTTATGTTTAACTGCATAAGGAAATTTTTCTCTTCTTTGGATTGGTGGGTGATTATTGAAGAGCACTGAGCACAAACTCCAGCAAAGACTTATTGGTATCTAAGAAGTCAAGGGAGATGATGTACAGGTCATCTATATTTTAGTTGGTTATACTTCAGGTTGGTATTTGAAGGAAAGAAGAAACACTTCTAATCTCTAAGCAGGAAGTTGGCTTTGTACCTTGCAAACATGGTGAGTGTTAATTTGTTTGTTGCTGTAGGGCATTGGTAGAGGTTCCATAGCCACTGGATTTCACTAAATGTTTAGTCATGGATAGCACAATCTGCTTTTGACCCTTTGTGGACATCTCACCTGCAGGATGGTGTCCTGAAGCCTTGACCTGCTGCTGGTGGCAGAGCTAGGGAATGGCATGGTGCTGTGTAGCTGAGGTGTGAGACATGCCTTCCCTTTCCCATCCCCAGCCAGGCTGTAGGTGGCACCGGGAGGCTGGTGCAGAAAAAGGCCAAGCTTGTCTGCTACTCATTTCTGAATCAGCTTTGCTGGTGGCAAGCAAGGTGGAAGGGTTGATCCTGGCACTGAGAACACTGCCAGTGTGGCGGTCACCATCCCTTCAGCTTGTGGCACTGCAGCCTGGTGGGTGGTGAGCACCTCCGCTCTCCTGCTGCTTTGGGCAAAGGCAAAGCAAACTGTTGAGTAGTAGCACCAGCTACAGTTGCTGGTCCTCAACTGGCTGACTGAAGACAGGAGACCTCAGTGGAAGACTGCAGGTGCATACATCAAGCAAACAGCTGTGTCAGGTCAGCTTGTCCCTAGAAGAATGTGCTTTTCCACTGGGAGGAACTGTGGCAGTAGCTATTGTGGTCAAGACACAGTATTCCTTTGATCCCCATGCCTGCATCAGGTACTTGCGGGCTTTTTTGATCGGTTCTGCTTTCCTTTGGTTACTGTGTTTAGTGTCCAAAGAATATCATCTTAAATGTGATGTCTTGTACTTGAAAGATACTGTTATAAATGCCTATCAAGTTTAGTAGTCTTTCTGTTTGCTTTTTCTCCCTCCTAAAACATGGCAGACATGGAGAGCTGTGGAAATGAGTCAGGATGCCTTTGACCTGCCCTGAGCGTGGTTTCTGCTCAGTGCTTTGAGATGTGTCCTGATGTGGCTGGCAACACATGAGTTCATTTTGCTTTTCCTAAAGCTTTGGGTGGAACTGATGAAAACTTCACCTCAGAGCCGTGTGTTTCCCCATACAGTAACCTTGCAATTAGATAAGTGTCCTAGTTCAAATAGCCTATGCAAGGGAGACTGGAAGCTGCCTGAGACTTTAGGGTATTACTGTGATCAAAGCAATTCTGGTAATTAGTGAATAGTCTTATAATAGGGCTCTAGAATTATTGCAATTTTGAAAACAGTTGATAGGAATAGCATGGCTAAGTGCCTGGTTCTCCAACAAGTGTGGTATGTTTCTCATGCAAAAGCATCCTAAGAAGGTTCAGCCTAGAGAAAAAAATGCAGGGAGAATTGTGCAAGCTGGTGACAGCCCAATTACAAGAAGGAATTACATGATTGTAGAACACATAAATGTCTTAAAACTAATATGGCTGAACAAACACTTCTGCTGTGGTCCTGCATGTTTCTAACCTTGGCATCTCCTCCACAAAGTTTCTTACAAAGCCAGTTGCTCAGATTTTAATGATAAAGTTCTGATTGAGAGACTTGTTTACAGCTTTTTCAGTTCTTTTTGATTTTTTTCCTAATGTGCTAGGAACGCTCTGTGAGGGGGCTGTTGGCATGATTATTGTGGGGAGGTGGTTGCTTTTTTTTCTTCTGGAGAGTGGTACAGAGCTGCAGGAAAGGCTTTGGCGTTCAAGCTGCATCCTGCTTCATCATGCTTCAACATTGACAGGCATGTGGAAAAGGAGGGAGAGAAAATACTCTCTTTCCTTGGAGTTACCAGGATAAAGTGATGGCTTTCAGTCGATAGCAAACTCGAATGCGAAGCTGCTCTGCAGCTGCCTCCCGGAGTTGTGGCAGGAGTCACTCAGTGCCCCACATCTCTCTGTGACCATTCCACTTGTGGTTTGAATAACTTCCGCTGTGGGACGCTGCAGTGGGGACTCTTGCTGATATAAGCTGTGCCTCCACTAGAGGGGGATGCCAGTATAGCTATGCTGGCAAACTTTGAGGATTTGGTTATATTGCTTTACTCTTTCCAGCTGGCAATACTGACTGCTGGGTTAAGTGGAGCATTCTTGGAAGGAGGCTGCTGTGGGACCCAAGGCAGTCAGGACCCAGCAATGGCCTTTCACAGCAGCTGACCAAGTAGCAGGCATTGGGTTTGTCAAAACCGGTATCAATTCTGCCAGTATGCCATGCCACGTGTTTGTACAGAATCATATAATAATAGAATGGTTTGGGGTGGAAGGGAACCTTAAAGCTCATCTAGTTCCAACTCTCTCTGCTGTGGTGAGGGGCACCTTCCGCTACACCAGGTTGCTCAAAGCCTCATCCAACCTGGCCTTGAGCGCTGCCAGGGATGAGGAAACCACAGCCTCTCTGGGCAACCTGTGTCAGAGCATCACCGTTTTCATAGTCCTTATACCTAATCTTAAAGTACTCTCAGTTTAAAGCCACCCCCCCTTGTCCTATCACTACATGTGTGTATAAAAAGTCCCTCTCTAGCTTTCTTGTAGGCTGCTTTTAGTTCCTAGAAGGTTGATATCAGGTCTCCCCTGAGCCTTTTCCAGGCTGAACAAGCCCAACTCTCTCAGCCTGCCTCCAGAGCAGAGGTGCTTCAATCCCCTGATCATCTTTGTGGCCTCCTTCAGACTTACTCCAGCAGCTCCATATCCCTCTTGTGCTGGGTGTCCCAGAGCTGAACGCAGTGCTCCACATGAAGTCTCACAAGAGAGGGGTAAATGGGGACTCTAAAGTGGGCCAGCCTAGGAGAGGCAGCTCAGCAGTGGGTGAGACTGCAAATCAGACCCAGCACGCCTAAGTGGGCTTTGTTTGGGGTCAGAGGAGCTCTGCATGGGCCTTCAGCTTTGGTGTTGTGGACACAGCTGGTGGACTGCAATTGTGGGATGCCTAAAAAAATCTAGTTTGTGGGTGGATTTCAGTACATTCTCCTTTTGTGGCCTGTATCCCTTGGACATCTTAGTTTATTTATGTAGCTGCAAAAGAAGGAGTCTTAGTGGTTCCCAAGTAATGGTTTATGGCTTATTCATTCGTTATAAACTGTCTTAAAGAGGCTTTGAAGTGTGTGTGCATTTAATGCTTGTATTCATGCTAATGTGCACTGAGTTCCAAGGGGAGACTTTGAGGCAAACTACTACTTTTTCTTATTTTTTAATAGTCCATTACTATTCGGTTGCATTTTTCTCAAATATGATTGTTTTTCCTTCTTCCTTGCTCTTTAAAAGATGTGCAAAAGGAGTGTATCTGGAAAGCGGCAGCGCATGCTAGGCAGTGCTTGAACACCCACATTTCTGTCATTGCATGTGTTAGATTTTTTTGTTGTTGCTGTTATTCTGTTCATAACACTGACTGCATTCTGCCTCCTGGCTTTTAATTTTCCACTTGAATCCTTGGTATCTCCCAGATATTCTCATTGAAGTATTTGTAGTCTCTGTTGGGTGGAATGTATGCTGAGGACCTAATCAGAGAAGCTGAGTAATCACTGAAGTACGGTGTGAATTTACAACAGCCTACTTAATTCATGTGACCTCTTGTATGCACTAAAAGCTTGTCTGCTAAACACAACTCCGAGTTAATCCAAGTGAATTCTTAAAAGTGAATTAGCCAAACTGCGTGCTAATCCCCTGTGTTTACCTGCTTATTCAGATAGGCAGCAACTCAAGTTACATTAAACTTCACTTGATAATTGAGTAGGGATGGATCGGAGAGACAGGTGATGAAATCTCAGTGTTTTCTTCACCTGTGTCCTTTCAGGGCATATTTCAGAACTGCTTTGTGTTTATAAATCTTGAATTCATGGAATGATCAGCATGAGCTACCTGAGGCCAAAACCCAGTGCTCCAGTGCAGCTCTCTTACTAAGCACTCCTGATAGCAGCTGCTGCTGCTCCCAGGATATTTTGGGGAGTGTGTTACTTCCTGATTATCCTTAAATGTTGTTCCTGAAAATCTCCAACTGTTTGAGTTGGGATGATTTAGATGGTGGGGAATATAATTCAGACTATGGAGATAAGGAACCCCTTTCAATCTCTGCCAAGAAACTAGTTTCCAGCCCTGATTTTACCGCATGGACTCACAAAATCTGGGTGATTGTCCCAAGCACACCAGGGACTCACATGGTGGGCAAGAAGTAATTACCATTCATTTGTCAACATTAGGATTTTTGTTGTTTTGAGCTACTGGGTTGGCTCCTTCTCCATCAAGGCAAGATCAAAGGTAAGATCTTATTTCTGGGTCACTGCTGTCCATCAGATAAGTTTGTTTGTGGCCTTGGGAAAAAGCAGTGATGTGAGAATAGGGAATTTAAACCCTGTCATTAAGATAATTCTTTCTTATTGTCAATTCTAAATTCTTTCGAACTTCATTCAGCTTAACTATGCAAAATACAGCACTGCAGTAATTGCCTAGAGAACAGTCAGCTGAACTGATGCAGATGTTACAAAAATATTTCTGAAGCAGCATGACTGTTATTTCTAGTTTGAGGGGTTGATAAACAGTTACTGTGCCTGCATTGTTGCTGGCCTGAACCATGTTAAGCTGATGCCTTCCAGTCTTCAGTGTAATTTTTTTTTGTGGGGGGTGGTTGGCAAATTTCTATTTCAGATAAACTTAATTAAACTACTGTTTATGCACCATTGGTCAGGGTCCATGTAGGGCTATATTAGGATGGTACATTTGTAATTTGGGGTTTGGGGTTTGGCGTGCTTAATTATGGACTTCCTTGGCTTCAGCATTTCCACATTATTGTATTTTGTGGTGTTTCATTCTGTCTGAAGATTGAACATCTGTTTCATGGATCCTGGGCGGGAAAAGAAGTATTTGCTTTAACGCTGGCCCCCCTAAAAGCTGTTTAGAGAATTGTGACATTCTGTTATCATCCAGATGTTTTTTATCTAGTTAAAAGGATATTGCCTGAATGTTTAAATCCAAACTTGTTTCAGAAGAATGCCAGCATAATACTTATTTTCTGAGGTCTAAGCAAAAGGTAGAGTTAGCAAATGAAGTCTCTGTTGCTGATCCTTGGAAGTGTCTAATTATATCACTTTGGTTTTTCTTCTTGGAAATAAATATTAAATGTCTGTTTGTAAGTTGTTGAGAAGATAAGTTCTTTCTGCCTTTTCTGTCAAGGAGTGATAGCTGGATATCATCCTGGTGTCTTATATGGTGATTTATACCTTGATAGAAGTGACTTTATATATTGCTATTGTCATCTTCAGTGATACCAATTAGTAAGCAAAATAGTGGTGAGAATGCATTAAGAGTTAAATTCTATCAACTCCCTGTGTAAGACAGTAAGTCCATCTTGGCTATGCATTGTGAAAACCACTCCTTGCAGTTCCAGTGTTCAGAATAATTTTAATGAGCAGCTCCTTGCTAGTTTTATTTGTTGTTGCTGTTACTTATAATGGAGAAGGACAAAAGCATGCACCATATTTGCTTCTTTTAAACATGCACGTGCATGCACAATGCTGGCAACAGTTAATGATGCATCTGAAAGGATGAACTATCCATGGTGACTTTGAACTTTTCTCCCTGCTAGTTAACCTCTTCAAACTTAATGCCTGTCATTAGAAATAAGCCATTTTAAAAGAGTTTCAGAAACTGTTTCAAAATGACTTCTTTTAGAAATACTTGCTACTTTAGAAGTCATTACTATGAAAGTTCAGATTATGAAAACATTGTCATATGACAGCAGCTTCCTTGTGGTTGTGCTATGAGAGATCATCCACATTGTAGTTACTTGTTTACATAAGCCTGAGCAGACTGGTGTTATTTTCCAGCAGTCTCTGTCTAGCTGTATTTTTCCTCTGTTTTCTGGTGATTCTTTCTTGAAGTTTAGAGTAGTAAAATAATGTTGACATTAGATGATGGCATGAATTATTGCTCTGGAGTCTTCCTAGTTCATTTGTTTTTACTTGAAGCAGAGACATTAGAAATACACTTTCAGGGTTATTTTATTTTCCCCTGTACTCAGTAATTTGAAAAAAGCCAGTGGAACTGCTCCTGCAGTTGTTTCTTGAAGCTGATACTGTGGTTAGTACTGATGCTTTAAAGCAATTAAAGGTTATTTTATCCTATGCCAACCTGATCATTCCATTGCAGAAGCTCCTAATACATCTCAAGAAACATTCATGTACCAGCTAGAACTCCTTTCATTAAGACAGATGCTCATTCATTTCACTAAGCAAGAGTGGGAAGAGGCTGTCCATCCTTGCTGAGTAACAAAGCAATGATCATCTCTAAGCAACCCTTAATAAGCAAGCATTGATGGGCATCATTAGAGAAGCTACATTTCTGATAGATAATGCTTGAAATAAGTCTAGAGGTTTTGGATGATAATGGAAAGATAACCTGATGTGTTGGCTTTAAAACTGAAGCAATGCAGAATTTTTTTCAGCCAGAGCTCAGAATAAGCTTTTCAGAGAAGCAGTAGACTTCAAGAGAAGATGAAGTATCATTTTTGGATATACCCTGAGAAAATGCTGCCCTAGAGATAGGGGTGGAATAGATACAGTATGGAAATAATCAGGAAAAGAGGCAGAGCAAGTGAGAGAATTGCACCGAATGCAAACTGAGCTAGGTCAGAGAAGTAAAGAAATAATTAAAAAGGACTACTTCACAAACTAAATGGAAGTGTTTTGTTTTGTTTTGTTTTGTTTTTTCTGATGGTAAATAAGATTTTGAGTCCTTCAGTGTATAGCAGAGAGAGAAAAAGTACCCTGTGTTTAATGGGGAAAAGGAGCATGATTCATGTGTGGACAGCATGGTGGTGGCTCTATAAATAATAATGTTGAGATTTAAATAGAAAATTATGCCTCTTTTTTGTGTGCTGCTGCATGCCTTGTGGGTTATCCTGCTACTGATGTAGGTCCAGTTTGTACCAATATTGGCATGACTTAGCATGAGAGTTTTCATGGTTTCACATGTTGCAATGTCAAATACTGTAGGTTTGTCCTTTCAAAATGTGTTTTCTGCTTATTAGCAAAATGTGTGATTTTCTTCTGGTAGCAAAAATCATAATAGTTAGGATAAGAATCCCCTGGAATATCCTTAGGGAAAGAAGTTAATTGTTTTGGACACAAGACTAGAAAGGTCAAGAAAAATTGTTTTTAATCAGATATGACAATGTTTAGTTTCCGGCCTTCATGATGTGGTGTTTACGTGCCTTAGAAAAGACCCTTTAAAGTGATTATCTTGCTACCACTGACACAGAGGCAGGAAGATATTTGTTATTTTCCCTTCAAGATATTCTTGGTTGTTTCCATTAATATGTAAAGAAGTGTCATGATGGGCCAAGAGAATCCATTCAGCTTCCATCAACACTGCCAACATAGTCTCCTCAAATACCTCTTGCCATGAGTAACCAACAAGAGGAAATTGCATGGGAACATGTTGCAGAAAGAATGGCATCAGGACTCTCTGCGTTCAGCAGGTAGCAAATGCTTGGGGAAGTAAGAGTCCTCCTGCTTTCCTTGCCTGCCATTGAATTCATCAACAAAATCCATTTGAATTTTATGGGCACAGGTTCAGACTCTTGGTTTGTCACGAAAAATAAGCAAACAACAACAGAAAACAAAACCATCAGCAACAACAACAAAAAAAACAACCAAACAAAACCAATCCCCCCAACAAGCAAGCAAACAAAACCAAGTCCAAAATCCCAAGCAACAAAGCAATACCAATACCAAGCCAAAGCAATACCAGAAAGAATGAACAGCTCATAATTCTGGGAATTATCTTCTCACTGAAGGACCTTCATTTTAGCTACAGTAAAATATCCAAATGATGTATCCAGTGATGTTTATCCTTTTGGGGCTAAACTTCAGAGTAGGTAAAGGGGAAAGGCAGACATGAATAGGTTAAATAGGCATTTGAACTGTCTTGCCCTTTGGTGGAACCCAGTGCTACATAACTGTGGTCAGCCTGCTTCTGTCATCCTCAAAGTGGGTATGAGGCAAAATTGAGTGGCACATGGAAAAGATTTCCCTGCAAGATAAATGCATACTATTTGTTCTTTTTTTTCTTTTCCATTGAAAATCTGTGAATAGAGGGTTTTTTTTTTTTCTTTCATATAATCAAATTGAACTGCTTTTTGGTGGGATGGGTGGGGGCTCTGATCTTGCCCTGGTGGGATGACTAGGAAGATGTCTCTCCTGACCCATGTGGTCTCTGTAAAAGCAGATGATTTCTTGGAGGGCTTGCCATTGCACAGTGATCCTATTTTATTGTTGTAAATAAGCTCTGTGTGTGGTAAATGAATAAGGTGACTGATTGTTTCCTTAATCTTGCAGTGGGAAAGAAGGGACGAAGGGACAGTTCCACACAACGCTGCCTCTGCAAAGTTCATGAAACTGTTTAACTGGGTAAGGAGGCATCACTTGACGTGTCTTTACTGAACTCCTTTGGGGCTGTATTCTGTCATGGGAAGATTTAGCATGGCTCTTGTAGTACTCATAATATTAATTTCTGAGGCCCAAACAATGATCTTTCCCTGATTAGCCACAGAGCTCCTATTCAGAAAGGTTTGACTGATGTAATTTTTTTCTAGGTTTTTTTTAGTTTGTTGGGGGTTTTTTTAAGCAGAAGCTGTCCTGTGAATGCAAATGGCAGATTTGAGATCCTCTGTTGATTATTGTATTGTGGAAGAGTCCTACTGAATGTGAGGGAAATTTCTTAAATTTGTGTTGAAATAATGTTCTTTCTAGCCTCAGATTACTGCTGTGAATTTCATCTCTTTTTCCTTACATAAGGAAGACTAGCAGTCTTTTGCTAGTGCTCTTATGAGTTCTGTGTGCTCCTAGGAGCTATGTGCTCCTAAGAGTGAAGACGGGCAGTGGAAACTGTAAGTCTCTTTTATCTTCAGGAAGCTGCAAACTTCCCTGGAGCACCTCTTAAAAATTCGTTGAGTTGTACAGGTGTGAGCTGGTTGAAGGAAGAAGGTAAAGTGGGGAAGATTAGTTCAATTTTTTTTTTTTTTTTTAACTTTAGTGTTACACTTTTGTACTTCTGCATTTTTAATTGGTCTCATTAAGTTACCTGTTTTATTCCTTATTTATTGGGGTTTTTTTTAAAGATGCTTTTCAGGTGGCTGGGCAAGTTGAAGTTAAATTTTCCATGGTGGTGCTTGGTTGTATTTTGATTTGGTTTGTCTTAAGTAAAAGGGAAATAATGATCTGGCCAGCTGTTGCTGTTACCAGTAAAGTGATCTGCAAGGTGTTAATATAGCTAAGCACGCTGTCCTTCTTTTGATGCTGCTAGTGGCTAAAAGGTGTTTGCAGTGTATGTTACATGGAATGCATGCGTTGGCTGACAAAGAGCAACCAAAGTAGGCATCATGCAAACATAGAAGCAGATGCATTACATGGAACCGTAGCAATAATAAAATCCTTGATTCTGTGGTGTATCTCTGTGACACTGAGGCACTTCCAAGAGAATTGTTTACAATATTGTCTCTCTGAAGTTGGAACAGAAGTTGTGAAGATAGCATCTGCTTTGATGTGTTCAGTGGCTGGGTTAGATTTGAACTTGGGGAAGTTTTTGTTGTTTTTTGGTTGTCAAAGTCACAAGTGCTAAGTCTGTTTAAAAAAGAAGGGGGGGGTGTTACAAGAAAAACTGTTTTATTAGGGCTAGTTGTAAGCTTTGCGATACTCAAGTCTTGCTAGTGGGAGAGGGCAGAGACTATCAAGTGTGTTTTACTCTGGGTTGTGGGGGTGCTTTTAGTTTTGTAGGGTTGTTGTTTTTTTTTTTTTTTTTAATTTAATTTTTTTTTTAAATACTTCCAAGGTAGAGATTTCCTGTTGTTGTATTTGAACCTTTCTATATGCTAGCAAACTCCCGTAAAATGTGTTTTCTAGATGGTGAATCTGGACTCAGGAAATGTCTGGTTTTAGCAGCAGCGGCTGTTTCCAGGGAGTAATGGTACAGCCAGCACAGTAAATGGAATGGTGCTGTCCGTTCTTCTGGTACTCCCCTTCTGGATTTCCATGACCCCTTACTAAAACCTCATGAATTCATTTTCACAGTGAGCTTATGAAGAGCTTCCAAATGGGTGTGGTGCTACGGCTCCATTGCTCTTTAAAGTAGTCTGTCCAGCAACTAGAAGCAGCAGAGATGAACGCTTTGGCAGGAGGCATGTTTGCCTAACTGGTCTTCAGTGGGAGAACTGAAGGTGGTATTGCATGTGCTGTACTAACAGGTAACTTGTGCAATTTGCTAGTACTTGGTGTGAAGGCATGCTGGAGAGTTGCATCCACTTCCTTCTACAGGGAGGTATATGAATACTGGTACAACACAGCCTGTGCTCCCATCTGCAGCTTTGATATCAGAAGTGGGTAATTGTCTTCCATGCTATTGACAAAATAATTTCCAAATCAGCAGTGTAATTTGAGATTCACTGCTATTAAACCTGCTTAGTCAATACCATGAACTATTCCATGTAGATCCATTCCACATAGATCTATTCCAGTACTTATTGCTATAGTAATAGGCAATGGATGTGATGGCAGCTTTTATCCTGCTTTGTGAAGAGGGGTGTCAAGAGTCAGGCTGACGCCAGTCAAGCTGCAGAATTTGCGCAGGAAAATGTGTGTATTAAAATACGCATGCTGTCAACAAGGTGTGACAATTAATTTTGTGCTACCTTCCAAACTGTATTAGTGCATCTGCTGAGATTTCTCAAGACTGCTGCAACATCTGCTGCATTTACCAAGACATCAGAAATCTGATGGGGAGACAGCAGGGGAATAGTCTCATGAAGTGGAAAAAGTCTTGTTATTGTTGTTTAGAAGCACAATGGGCCACACCTTCTGTCTGGAAATTTATTTTATTTCTTTTCTGCTTATTTTACTCAGTACTGAATCACAGCTATTAACTTGTTGCAGTTCTTTTAATTGTTGAGCAAGTTAACACAGTGTGCTGGAGCTTATCTCCTTTTGCAGACAGAATGTACCCTGGAAAAGAGAGAAAGGACAGAACTGGAAGGAAATATGGATTCTAGAGATCATAACCACGTAGTTCAGCTTGTCCTTATGCTTTGGTGGGTCATCCAGTAAATTTTCATGTGCTTCATGCAGCTCTTTCGGCATATTTATTTGTTATAAGACACCGCATACCAAGCTCACGTCAGCATTCAGCAGTCAAAACCAAGATGTTTGCTGAAACAGCACTCCAGATGTGACATGTGAGGAAAGAGAAGGAAAGTCCTGAGGTGACAGGACAGGGGGCTGACATATGGCTTTTCCCCTCTTTTTAACCAATAGTGAACGAATAATAAATAATAAATAAATAGAATAACTAAAGAGCATTTATGCAAAGGCTTGCTGAAACTGTTTCAGGGCAGTCAACACTGACACTACAGTTTGGATTGCCTTGCAATTTCAGAAAAAACAAAAGCTTCTTGCCTGCATTTCTGCAGCATGGTTTGCCCTGTGCCAGTCTGCTGAGGCTGTTGTTTCACAGTTGTATCTCTGCTAACCTGAAAAAAGGACATTGACCCCTCCTGGGGTTTTCAGTGGTTTTTTTTTTTTTGTTTGTTTGTTTTTTTTTTTTTAATTACTTTAAACTGCTTGTCAAGAGAAGTTTCAGTGTTTGAAGAATCGCTATTGAATAACTTTTTCAACAGTTGTAAGCTGATGAATTGCATTTGCAGTGTTCAGAGTGACACTAGAGGTAGTAAAGGCTTTAGCTACAATAATATAAGCAAGAGGTAATATCTTTCTGTTAAGAAGATTCACTGCTCCATAACTTGCAAAAGAAAATGAAAATTTTTGCAGTAGTTCCTAGCAGTCACTCTAGTAAAGGAAAGATTAACAGGAAGGCCTCTTTTTTCATAGCAGCGTGAAACTGAAAACAGTTTTACTGCCCTTCATGTTTGTTTCCTTACAAGCCAGAAAGTGTATCCATAGTTGTTCTTTTATTAACCAACTGATTAGTGGAGAGCAGAAAAAAAATCTCTATGAGTCGATAGTAAGTAGCTAAAAATCTGTTGCCACCATCACTTTAAGTAAGTGGTAAAACGAAGCAGTAGACAGGTCAAGCCAATACTGTTACTCCTCCCTAGATGGTCTTTGCCATTTTGCCTTTTAAGGCTACCATGGTGGGGTCATGCTTTTGTTTGTTTGTTCAACAAACAGATGCTTACGAGCAGCTGTAGTTTAGTGAAAAAGGCTGGAGGTGAGTGATGCCGAATGATTATTTCTGGATGTCAAGACTTAAGATGCCACATGAAATCTGGAATGTCTCTGAAGTGCCATCTGGAAGTGGGACCCTTATGTGAGATCTTTTTCTGACTTTCTCGCCTTTTTACATGTTGTTCAAATGTTTTCTTTTTCTTGACAGGTTTATGGGTCCTGTCCATCTAAGATCAATTAGGACTTAAAACTGTCCTCTGAGAAACCATATGTTAGGCTTTTATTCACTAGAGCTGTGTAGTCTTGTTTAGCTAAGTCACATTTAACAGCTTCAATGTCATACCAAATCAGCATCCTCTGAGTCATGTAATCCAGAAAGAAGTCCGTGAAGTCAAGCTGTGGTACCAAAAGATGCTCTGAGGGAGCAGCAGGAAACCAAAGCTGAAAGACAGCAACAATGCAGGATGCCTGAAATTGTCTGACACAGAAGATGGCCACAGAGTCTGAAAAACTGTTTTGCCTTTCAGAGCAAGCACCTTACTATAGCAGAGGCACTTGCGGGACCAGATGAGATTACACAGTGGCGCAGAAGTTGCTGGTATTGCTGTATCACTTCTAAATGGCAGATCATGGTGAACTGAGGAGGAGAAAGGGTCATAATTTTTGTCGTAATAGATTTTCTGGAAGCAGTTCTTTCAAGATTGTTTTTTGTGATACATTATTGAGCTTCTAACTACTTCAGGTAATGACAGAACTGCTTGGTTCTTTATTTCTGTGGTCACAGACAGCTGATCCAGGAATCATGATGTTTGATCACAGTACGTCAGGGAGCAGTATATTTTGTTTGGTAAGGATGCACCCCTGCTCCACATGTTAGATACATGCTACTCTGCTGAACATCAGCTGGTCAGGTTTTTTAATCAGTCAAACAAAAACTCAATGTGTTACCGTAAATGTCTTTCTAAATGTTGCAGTTTATGGTGAAACACATTGTAGATGTGAGTCACTTTTGCAAAGAAATTCTGTTTTCTGTGCAAATTTCAGATCCAAATTCAACGTTTCCCCATTTTACAGTTCTCTGTCTAGATGCAATCAGTAAAGACAGCAGCATCTATCAAGAATACGCATAGTGGAATTTGCCCATGACACCTGCAGTTGCAGTGTTTGGAAATGGTATATGTGAATCTGCTTCCAAATTTAGCTATTTTTTTTCAATGGTTTGTAGTGCAGGGAGCCATCAAAATCTCACTTCTGTGCTTTGGTTTGAGACTTTCTTTTTGATAGAGATTACCTTTTCTGTCATAATGCCCTTCCACAAAGTTCATTTGAGGATCCTGTTCCCTTTATTTGCAGTACTTGAAAGAGACAGGGCTGCACTCTGAACTCACACGGGTATTAAGTTAGGAGCCACCTTTGTTTGCTTGAATGGTCGGCCTGTTTTTGCCCTGCTGTGAAAGCACAGTTCCCTCTGTACTTTGTTACTGCTGAAGATGATGAGGCAGGTTGGGAGAGGGAGGAGAGACCTTTTGTACAGTCCAACCTGTTTTCAGCTGGAATGCTTTTAGGAGCCTAACTAGTTGGCAGAAAGTCTTAATCATTGTGTGGCTCTGGAGTTTGAGAAGAAAGGCGAATGCAGAAGAGCCTTCCTTCTCCTGGCCAAATTGAGGCATCAGTGCAATACAAGCAGTGAAGATGTAGCTAGGAGCAGAAGGGGACATGTCAAATGGTTATAGGCTTAGGATTTTTTACTAATCCTGTGTTTTCTATTTCTTGGACAGATCGTGAAAAATAAATGTGGGGATATTTATTCTCTCATCTCTTAAAAGTGCTCACTGGATTTTATGGGATTGTGCTTTCTCTGATGTTAGTGTTCTACCTGGAGTACACAGAGCTAACTAAGCTAACTAAGAACTTTGTCCTTAGTTTTTACTCTTCCAATCTGTGATGATCCGTAGTAAAAATTATCATTTTCTGTCCTTTTTACTTGTGCCAAACAGGACTTTAAGCATACCTCTGCTATTGATCTAGATAGTCTTTTTTTCCCTAAAGTCTGATTCATCTGTAAATCTGTAGGTGCAGTGATGCTGCTGCTCTTAAGCGTGTTTTGAGAAGAACAGGAACAATGGTCTTCTGAGATCTTACTGAAGTTACATTTGTGACAGCTCACAAGCCAGTGATGAAATGTGCTGGTTAAGGATCTTGGGGCTGTTGATGGAATTGTACTTGAAAATCACTTTGCTTGGTCAAATAGCAAAGCTTCCCTAAGTCAAAAAAAGCAGTAGTTTCAAGTTAATATTGTCTGTTTCCGTCATTGGCTATGCACAGTGGAACAATTAGTGGATTTCAGACAACGGGCAAAACTTTATTTTTGGAAAAGAAAATACAGAGCCTGAAGGATGTGTAGCTTCGTTCTTTGACTTCCAGTGAAGGCTTTCTCAGAGGAATACTAAATCCCCATTTTCTGTCCCTTCCATGAGTATAGTAGTAGAAATTTGGAGCAAGGAGTGGAAAAAATGAAAGGTTACTAGCAAAAAATCAGTAGGAAAGAATTGGGGTCATTGGAAAGCTGTATAAAGATGGAAAAAGTGATCCTAGAGCTTGGCAAATGAGGCAGCTGCATGTGACGTAAGGTATGCGGGGATGTGTTGAAGTGGGAAGCAGGCATTTCAAGATGATGTTTTTTAAGAAGGAGGAATAATTTCCACAGTGTCATGCAACAGCTGAGTTAAATGAACAAAAATAAAAAAAAAACAAACCCATAAATGACTCAGAAAAGTCTGTGGAGTATAACTTTCTTACAGCACTTATCTGTTCTTTTCTTGGTAAGTGCATGCTGTGTTTGAAACAATGAACCAGTGGCCATGAAAGTCACTAGCATTGTTTGTATAGCTACACCGTGGTCTCAGTTTGAAAAACACCAGTTAGGTTTGGGCTCATTTGTTGGTATATTTGTTGGATGCCAAATACACTCAGCATGAGTGGTTTTCCTTTGTGACTACAGAATAGGAAGTGGTAGATAGAGAGACCAATAGGTGAGTCTCCAAGATCCTTTCTGTGGTGGCTAATTTGTGGGTTGTGTGGTATATGTCTGGCCTGATTGAGGAGAAAAATATGCAGTATCTTCTTACAGAATTTTTAAATGGGATAAATTTCTTGGCCATTTACAGTTTTCTCCTGTTTTGTTTGCTTTTCATTGGACAAAACAGAAACATACACAGAAGCTGATCTGTACCATCTTAAAGTATGGAAATAACATGATTCTGTTGATCATTGGTCAAACTTTACACAGCAATTCAGTATTTTCACCTACAGTAAACCTGTGCCTATCTGGTGAAGGAAAAAAAAACAACCAAAAAAAATTGCTGAGGAAATAAATGTATCCTAAATTCCAGCCAAAAAAAGAAAAAAAGAAAAAAAAAAAAAAAATCTATGAGTACTGGGGGGGGGGGATGATAAAAAAAATAAAAGAAAAACCCAAAACCATTCAGATAGCACAATTCCAATGCTGTGGAGGTGACCATCTTTCCTTGCAATGTGTACATGGTCTGTGCATTGCCTTCTTGCTGTAATCAGTTTCTGTGAATTCTGGTTTCTGTGGTCAAGTGAATTGTTTTGCTGTTCTGGACCAAATTCCAATGTACACTTTTAAACTTCTCTTGAAATTCTGTTGTGAATGGTCATGTAAGTAAGTCAGGCTATGGAAACTCATAGGCTGGTTTTGCAGCAGCCTGGCTTGGATGTTTCCTGAAACAGTTCTCTTATTATTCCCAACAATTCCTCTTTTTCCTTCCTACTAGGAGCAAATGCCAGCATGACTAAGGTCTAAGGAAGGGCTTCTGTGTTCCTACCAGTTGTTTGCAGCTGCAGAGGAGGGGTGCAAGGACAGCAGGGACATTTTGAGCTACCATGGATATCCCCACTGATTTGGTGCCATCCTCCATGATGTCCCAGCCTGAGGTCATTGAGGTGAGTAGACCATGATGAGGCTCCGGCAGCAAAACTGATTGATCCTTTTTCATTGAATGCTAGATTTTTCTCCTGTCTCACTTCTGGGCCATTAAGGGAAATTTTCCTAAAATACTGTATTAAAGACACTCATTGTTTGCTATGACTGTTAATACACTTTGACACGACCTTGCTGTATAAGCAAATACATGGAAAAATATGGTGTTTATTGATTCCATGTAGGTGATCCTACATTATGATTTTTTTTTTCCTGTGCCTAATGAATGCAAAGTAGAAAGTCATAATGTGTTTCAGTGTTTTTACCAAAAAAGCCTAAGTTTTAAGTGGAAAGCAGTGATAAAATTAATAATACACTTGCAATTACTAACACACTAATCTTTCTTTCATCATTCAGAGTATGTGCTTCAGATGTGGTATGTGTAAATACCTAAGTGATTTCTTTAGCTTCATGTACTGAACACAAGTACTTGTGTTTTCTTGTGAAGTTAAGATTACAAACAGAACAGGCGATGCTAATAGCAGTCAAGATTGCATCTCAGAAAAGCAATTGTGGAGTCTCTTGAATTTCATAAAAAAACAAGTGTCTGTTACAATTTAAAGTTTTATAGGTGTATACTTTACTGAAGAGGGCACCACAATTGATTAAGTTAGATGACAGAAAACTGGAGATCTAATGTTTATTTTCCTTTTCATGTTTGCTGGAGATTTTTGGCTCAGGATACTACACCTCTTAGCAATATGCACTGCAAAGTGCAGTAGTTCAGAGATCTCTGGACCCTGTGAAGTTACAGAAAATATGTACACTAATGGGTGGGAATGTGAAATGAGCTGAATCTAAAATCTGCTTTGGAGAAACATCTTTGTGCTCTTTTTCCTCCTGTATTTCAAATGAAGAACTAGAATATTTTAGAAGTATTTTTGTGCTTTTCAAGTGTCTGCCTCTCTGTCCTGTTAGGGTCAGAGAAGGATTCTGTATCTTTGCAACAGAACAGAATACCCGGTAGGAGGTGGGAGCTGTATCCTTGTGCTCCAGGCTGCCTGACTGCTGCCAGACTCTTCCCTCTCTGAAGAAAAGCACTCAGGCAATTTTCTTCCTTACTCTGAAAATCAGATACATCCCTGTCTCCATGAGTTCTCTCTTCAGAGCCTTCTTTGTGTATGAAAAATTGTGTATCTAAACAACTTGCATGTTGTTTAAGATAAATGTCTTCTTGAAGGGAAAATAAGGTCAACTGTGATGCAAGAATGAGTGGAAGGAAAGTTATCACTTGTAAACGATTTTGGTGATCAGCCATCACCATTCTGTTGTACTTACAGGTGAATAAATGCATGTGTCCTGTGTCTGCAGGGAGTTTCTACTGAAGAAATCCAGCCTTGGACTTGCATCACTAGACCAAAGATAAATGGATTGTTCTTGTCATTGACTGGTAATCCAGACAGCTGTCCCTCCACTCTTGAATTTTAGAGACTGTGCTTCAGTGAGATTTGACTCAGAAGCTGAAAAGAAATGGCCACAGAAAGCAAAGACAAGATTCAATGTGGGAGATTGTGGTAGAAAAATAACATTCTCTCTATCTCATGTTGTAAAAATTTCATACCTGTACAGACAGACTTACATGCATGCATGAATTCCCATAGGTTTCAGTAAACTGCTGTGGATCTGATAATTTTTCTAATTCTTCAGTCCTATGTAGAGGAGTAACAGCTCCAGTCAATCTGCTGGGAGCCATGTGTGTGTTTCTAAGGGTAAGGAAAGGTTTTAAACAGGCAAAAACATAGTGAGAGACACAGCTAAAGAGGTAAATCCTTAGGTGAAAATATTAAGGTAAGGCACCTTTCAGACTGGAACTGCATGGGCTTGCTGTTTGTGTTTGTGTTGACATACAAATTAATTTTGGATATAGTTTAGAAAACTATATTCATTAAAATACATTGGTTTGGATTTTTTTTTCTGGAGGACCTTATTTTGCCTTTTAGAAATGAGCAGATGCCACAGTCTGCTGTGGAAGACATTTAGAGACTAATGTTTTAAGGATTTTTTTGAACTTGGAAGTAGCCTTGCATGCCTTCTGCATGAGCTAGGTAGCATCTCAGTTACAAAAAAAAGCGGTTTTGCTCTTTACTTTAAACTTTATCTTTAAACTTTTATCTTTAAACTTTTGTTTAGTATTGCCAGGGTAGTTGGTTTCTTTCACATTCGGTCAGTTTAGTCTTTAGAAGTAAATAATATGTATTTTGTGTACAAATGGATGCATATGTGTGTATATATCTCAGTAATAAATATTCCTCTGCCCTCATTGGTCCTTCAACTGCACAGGGCGAACACGAATAGGCTCTTATTTACCACAGAAAAGGATTCTAGAGACCTTAGCAGGACCTTTTGCAATCCGAAGCCTACCCTGACAGGTTTTACCTTAGGTTTGAATCCTACAGATGCTCATTCTGGTACCACAATGAGGGAAGTTACTGGTAATTTAGTTATAAATTTTATCTTTCTCAAGATTTGTCTTCTGAGTTAGGTGACAAAAGATTCGGACTTTGAAAAAGTTTTTGAAAGTCACTTCTTGATACCAGATGTGAAATTGTCATTACTGTTTTAAAATGTTGCTGTTGCTAGTGCAACATTTTAAAAACACCAAAAGCAGTTTCTGACCCCTCTACTGAAGCAGTGTATTTTTCATAATCATGTCTCTTCATACCTTTCGTATGCACTGAGCTGTTTGAAGTTCTTTGCTCCCACCTTCTTTCCCCCCAGCATCTTGTTGCCAAATATAAAAAAAGTGGTGATTAAGAGCACAGGCTTAAGTCATCTTGGTCATGTTTAAATGTGAAGGTTAAGTAAAGTTTCAGGGCAGTTTAGCTATCCATAGCTGAAAACTGGAATGGAAAACAGTTTTAGAACATCATTCATAATATATCCAAAAAGTCAATGAAATAAAAAGTTTTCAGAATATGCTTTAAGTTTTTGCCAGTGGGGTTTTGTTGTAAGGCAGAATCTAGTGATTTCTGATTAGGTATGATTTCTGATTAGGAAAGCTATGCTGCACTTGGAAACAAAACATAACAAAAGTTTCTGATTTTTAAGATGGGAATATTTTGTGGTACATGTGGTAACTTCATTCCTCAACTACGTATAAGCAAAGTTATATCATAGAAACTTGATTAGTCTGATAATGCAGTAAGTGGAAAGTTAAATAACTCTGTAAGAAGCATTAAGCATCCCAGAGGGTTTTGCTGTTTTCAAAAAGGAAACATAACAAGTGGTGACCTAAACTGATTAATGTGCTCTCTGGAGTGATTAGTGTCTTCTCTTTGAGAATGGTGTGAGATGAATTCTGCAGTAAAGGCTTTGAAGAAGAAATGATATGAGCTCCAGTTGCTTAATGAACCAGGGACTTCCAACAGTGCTTCAGAAATGCTTAAAACAAGAAAGCAACAAAAATTCATCATTCCCTTTTTGCTTTTGCCAGCAGTGGATCCTATCAGCCAAATACTAGAAGTAAATGAATACATTTAAATAACTGCCTTGCAGCTATTTAAAAGAAATCCAGAGCAGTTTCCATTATAGTGGTCTTTCATGGCTGTGTGGTTACCAGAGCCAAAAAGCACTTCTCCCACTTGGTGTTATTGAATACTTCTGTTTTCCCTTCTTTTTCTTTGAATTAGAGTGAAAGAGACTTAAACTATCCTTGCGACAGAATGGTCAGCATCAGTGGCTTTTTCCTCTTTATAATGATGCTTGAGAGCAGCCTCCTGGGGGGAGGCACAGCTGCTGTAACCCCTTTCCTCAGCAAAGCACAACACGCTTTGCATTTTGGATTTGGTGCCCAAATTTCTGCAGCCAACAAATGTGGGGATTTTTTTTCCTCCCCTTCTAGGTGAGTAAACAAATTAACCTCTTTACCAAAACAGTCCTCTGGCAGTGGTAAATAAGGTAAACAAGAGAGCAAAAGGAAGTAGTGAGGCTGCTAGAAACAGTTTGTGATTAGAAGTACATCCACGCAGTTAGACATCATAGGGAAACTTAAATACCGCTATGCTGTCTTCTTTAAATTGGTATACTAGTTGAGATTACCAGGGCCTCCAAATACATCTTTATTTTGTTCAAAGTAGACCAATACTGCTTTATAAGCAGCTGCATAGTGCTGTATGAACAAGTTACTGACAGAGAACCCATTGTTGCCAGAGTCCTGGGGAAGGTTTTTTCTGCATTAGGTTTATAAATTTCACAAAGCAGTGCATCGTAGCAAAAGAAACCCAAACTCTCTGATGTATATTTCACAAAAAAAAAATATTTGCGGTGGTAAACACAGGATTGTCTTCTTATTCCATTTGCCAATCTCCATTTCCAGCCCCAAATGAAATTTGCTATGCTCATTAACACAATTTTGAATAAGCATATTGCTTGTAGGCTAAACTCTCGCAAAGCGCTCACTTCACTGGTTTGCTTGGCGAGGAGAGATGGAAGGTGTGCCCTGGAGATGAAATCTGCCCAAATAGCCTACAACATCTTTTCAGCATAAAAGGCCAGTCTTTCAGCTGCTGGAGCCAAGAATTAATTCCCGACTTGGTTCACTAATCACCAAACTGCACCCAAAGGATATGTGTTGTAATTCGTTATGAGCAGAAACTCTCTTGTTAGAGGTGTAGATATTTTTTAAACTTTTTCACTACTATTTCTTCCATCTGATGGCTTCTGAAGTGTCACAGGTAGGGGACTGTGTGCTGTGCCTCCCTACAGAAAGCTTTTTCTGGGCCTGGGCTCTTTGGTCTTTTCTGCACAGCAGCTTTCAGGGACTCACAGCAGATCAGATGTGTGGCTATGATGCTCAGGTTGAGGATAAGACAGGTAGGCAGTAGGGAGTGAACTGGGTGAGATAGTGGAGATAACTACATCATGACACAAGCTATTCTTTGCAGGCGTAAAAGATGTCAGTCACCTTCTATATTTCAGTCACTAAATGAGATAATGGAATATAATTGCCTTCATGCATCTCCCGCAAAGCCAGGAGAGGAGCCCATGTCCATGTCTGGCTAAAGTCTCTGAAGCTCAGCTTGTCGTGAAAGCTCCTTCAGAAGAAAATGAAGCTTGAAGAGCTTTGAAGAAGCCCTTTCTGTACTCTATATGGGACATTTGGGCTCAACATGCCTGATTGCATCTCCCTTAGTGGCAAAGCCAATTACCTTATTTTGTCAATAGTTTCACATTGCAGTGGTGCCCTCCCTTGGAGAGGAGCTTGGAAGGCAGAGATGGGAATGCAGAGAAGTACTGTGTGGGCCAGGAACAAACCTTTGATAATCAGTGTTTAAGTCATCTAACAATGTAAATTGGGTTTTGATGATGTAGAACTCTGCTCTGATTCGAACAGTCTCCGTTTCCTCCTGAACTGGAAAGCATTCATCAGAATATGCAGGTAGCGATAGTGAGAGATGCAGCTCATCTGAAAATGCTGTATCTGTGGAACAGGAACAACAGTATAGGAGTGCCTGAATTATTTGGTAGGTTTCTGTAGGGATGAGTTCCCTCTTTGTCTTTCCCGAGATATTTTTTTCTAATTCTCCTAGCTTTTTAATTTCCTGTATCTTCTTTTGCTTGCAAAATTATGCAGTGAAAGAGACCACATGTATGTACACACTTCCTTTCTACAGCAGTAAAAAGTGGAAGAGATTTAAACCACAGAGCTGGTAGTCTAGTGTCCTGTTGGATCGCTTCAGCATGCGCCTGACCATCGCAGATCTTCACTGATCCTCTGGTGTTCGAATAGTGAATTGCATGGCTCCTGATTTATCTATCCTGAAAAGCTGTAGGGCCAAGTCGAGGTGCTTCAGTCCTGATAGTTAGCAACCCAGGTATCTTCCAGAAGAAAGGTATTTTTAGAGTAAGCTGGCCTTCTTTCTCTTACCCATTCCTTTTTTAGCCCACAGAAGCTATTTTTGAATTTGCCTTTGTAGTAGTCAACAGTGAATAAGCACTAAGGAAGGTGAACACCCTCCCTGGTTTTATAACAATCTGTGGAGGTCATAATCATAATTTCCAACAGGATCTGTGTCACTTGTGAATTATACCTTCCAGCAGTTAAATTGCTTCTTTTTCCAGTGTTGCTGGTAACTTGGTCTCTTTCTTTCGTACACTGAGTATCTAGATATGTTGGGTTACCCTTTCCAGATATAAACTGTAGGATACAAATAACTTCTAGGTTCCATTTCTGGTAGCCTTTTCAGCTATGTGAAGAGGAAAATAAGTTCAGTGACATGAAGAAATTGCCTGCTGTGACTAAACCATATCTTATCATATGATGTTTTCTTTAAGTGCATTGAATTACTACTTTAGGAGATGCATTTTGGAAAAATGCGTATGTGGAGCCACTGTATCTTGGTGGTAGGGTTCTGTGCTTTCATTGTGCAGGTGAAATTATATCTGTATATGAGGCAGAGCAGGCATAAGACTATAATGAAAAGGGACCCTTGTCTTGAGACTTTATTTTTTTTTTCCTTAAATTTTGGTTAAATGCCTATTCAACTGCTATTTTTATCTTTAAAGGAAACACTGTCTTTCCCCTTTATTTTTAAACATCTTGTTTCTTTTGTATTCTGCAGTTTGAATAATAATTTGTGCTTTTCATTACGTAATGGAGAAATTTTTATTGCAAATTGGGATTTTTTTCTCATCTGTTACAACTTTACTCTTATAAAGCCCATGGTTTTGCAGTTGTGGGTTCATAAAGTATTTACATATTGATTCAATTATTCCTACACTTACTTGCTTATGCTTATTTTAAAGATTTTCTTAATTAGTACCCTTATTTGGGGAACTTGAAGTTGGCAGTCCCCTTAAGTTTTTCAGCTCAAGCCTTCCTAGTATGTTGGTAAACTTCAGAGTATTTACATAAACTTAAAGCAGTGCTACTGCTTTTCCATTCACTGCTGCAGTAAATGTAAGGCTTTAGGTCACCTATTCCTGTTTGGGAGTCCTACCATTCCCAAGTCTGCATTTCCTCTGAAATGTTTTTGGATTTCTGGGTGACACAGGGAATGATAAATATTGTTTGGGGGATCCAGGGGTAGCTACCTCAGAATTAAAAACTCAGCTTGGATACGATGAGTCTCCTCAGAGTCTCACAAACTATAAGAAGAGTGCATGCAACATGCATGACTCCTGCAAAATTATGGTCTCTGGCTTGTACTTGGTATTTCATTGTATGGAAAATGGTCTTACTGCTTCCTTGCCAGATAAATTCGTTTTCACCTCTTGTTTGTGTTCTCAGTAAGAAATCAGCAGCATGTTGAGATTAGTTCAGTAAATGGAAAATGAGAGGAGCAGACTATGTTTGGAGAGCTTAGGGTTAAAATATTTTTGAGTTTTCTTGGATATGGAATCATTTTTGTGGCTTCCAAGTTTTAAAAGCTCTGTAAAAGTCAGACCTTAGTATTCTAAGAATGTTCAGCTCTGTTCTCTGTTTCTCTCAGTGAGAAATAAATGAACCCATGCATGCCGGAGGGGAGGGGGTCCTGTTTTTTTCTTTTCTTTTTAATACTTTTTGTTAAGTGGACTGGAGAGCTCTGCAAACTCTGATTGCAGTGGGGTTTGTAAACTGATCATTTGCCCCTGAGGCACCTTGTGCTAACAAATGCTTAGTTTAGGCAGAATCCACCAGTTGGTGTTTGTTCTACACCCTGAGCATCTCTTCATGCAGAGCCCTGTCCAGGTGGGCTGTCACTCACCACCAAGCTGTCAGGACCCAGAGTTCCCCTCTCATCTTCCCACTTCAGACAAACAGTGACTTCTCCACTCCACTTAAGGGCTGCTTATCTAAGGGAGTCCCATGGGCAAGCTGTTCTTTGCCTGGAATCCAAATCCTCACCTCACTTTTCAAGCTCTGGTGGAGACTTGGGACAGCAGCAAGATGAATCAAGGGTGAAACACTGGAAAATTGCTTACACGAGCTTTTCTTCCAGTCTCCCCACTGCCACCTCGCTGGTATGGTCTCCTGCCGTCAGAGTGGAGGAGCCAAGAGGACAAGTGTAGCAAATAGTGGCTGCAAAGCCAGTGACAAGGTGATATTCTGGCTGCAGAATGGCTATGTGTTGACAGTAGAAGCAGAGTGAGTTTTATTTACTAAGTCCTGGTGTGGGATTTCCTGGCCTGTGTGTACTGTGTTGTGGTTATTATTGTGCCTTATCGTATTAAGAGATTTAACTCCATGTACTCAGGATTTTCTTGTTCTTTGGTTTGGCGCAACCATGCCTTGAGTATTCAGTCAACCTCACATGGTTAGAGGAGGCTCTGCTTTTAGCCTGCTATTACTCCATTTTGCTTTATCTGTCTTGCTGGTTCATAATTCAGATGCTTTCATTTTCTACAAAGACATGTCCTAGAGGTTTAGTTAACATGGGCAATTTGCAACTCAGTTTGTTTTAAACTTCTGTTGAGATATACTAAATGGATGAGGTAAATCTCAGGGCACTGCACATCTGGTTTACCCAGGCAAAGAAACACACTGAGTGGAACTTCAGGAAATTAAAATATAAACTTCCCTGCCCCTTTTCCTGTAGGGCCAGGCGAAGGGGATGGGTCAGCCCCCTTGCATATCCCATTATGGTATGTTAACACTTTCAGTGCTCAGAGATACATTGTGTTGCCCTGCTGCTTGAGCCTTTCCAGTCAAGTAGCAGCAGCAGGGGTAAATGTGATGCCTTGGGACTTGTATGTTCATGACCTGGGAGGTCAAAACCTTCCTGTAATATATACATTGGCATGCAAGAAAGCTGATCATCTGAGAGTCCCCTGTTTGAACTTTTGTCAGCAAACAGTCTCTTCTGCTGCTGTTCTTTCCCTTGGGACTGAAAAAAGTATCTTTTAAAGTCAGTCCCAGGTTTTAGATTAGTGCGCCCTAAAAACAAAACTTCTCAAATCCCTTATGCAAACAGAGTGTTTTGTTCCTATGTCTTCAAAATGAGAGAAGCTAATGAGCCTCATGCTATTCCACCAAGATTGCTCAAGTGCTCTCATGCTTTTAAATTTAACAAGTCAGACTCTATATTGTTTTACATGCACTTATATGCATTTCATACATTTGGCCCTGGCTTGGAATTTTGTGACTAAGACTACTTGGTTTTAATAATATCTGTGTCAGATTTCATGTGAAAAAGTTGAGGGATAAAAACTGGGGTTCAAAAATAAAATCAGGATGCAAAATGGAAGGATAGTTCACATTCTAAGCCCATGTGCAACGCAAAGACACACACACAGAAAAAGTTACATTTGCCACATTTCATATTTCTGAATTAAAAATTATATTCTGCCAGGTGTAGCTGGCCTGTCTCCACAGAGCAACAATGGAGCAGGAATTGTTACATATGGGCAGCAGCCATCTGCAAGAAAAATTTAGAACAACAGATATATAGGCAAAGAGAGAATTTATTCGGGATCATGAAAGTCCACTAGATCCTGGAGTCCTGACCTCCTCTCTAATTTAGAGTGTATAACTGCATACAGATATTCCTACAGAGAGAAGAAAAACAGGGCATTCACGTAATTAATGCAGGTGTTGGCAAGCTTTTATAAGGGCCACTAATTCATTCGCATGACTTCCTCTCTCCCTTAAGGGTTCTTATACTTGACCTGTTATTGCCGCATAGTCTTTAACCAAAGAATTAAAGCCAGATGTCTTGTAGCTAGGTCTCTCTTTGTTAACTATCCCTTGTAAATCATTTTTTCTATGCAAGAGAGAGATCCTACATGAGAACATTTTAAAATTCTTAAATAATTAAGGCTGAAATGTTTCTAACCTAAGAGTTGATGAATCCTAGAGGAACAATAAAAGTTTTATAGTCACTGTACTGAAATATACTATTTACTCTAGCTTTTTATTATCCTGGGTCTGCAAATGTTTCTAATCGATGTTTAGGTTGGAGGTAAAATCACTCTAAAAAGACCTTTTTCTTGTAACATAAATCTTAATGTCATGTAATGCATTTGGGATACTGGTGGAAAGTTTTGGCTATTGCTTCATAGGAATTAGTTTAATTGTGTTGACAAACGGAGGGAAAGAGAGCGAGCTTTGGGTAATTTTAAAGAAATTTTTGTCAGATACTATTTTCACTTGAGTTCAGTTACTAATTCTGTTTTCCAATTCTATACATTTTTTTGTTTCTCCATAAAGGTCAGGTTGGGTGTAGCATTTCCTGCAGAATGATTGGAGCTGTCCAAAGCACAGGGTTTTTTGTTTGCATGTTTTAATGAGAAGAGGTTCTTATCTTTTAGTGTTGTTGATCTCTTCTTTCATTGGGCTTACTTATTTCTTGCTAAAACTGGTCCTCTTTTTTGTCAAACTTCAAGGTTAGTCAGTAGAGTTTCACAGCCATAAAAGGGTGTCAGAGCTGTGTCTCCTGGGTGTCTTTAGAAAGAGACTTTCTTGACATTAGTTTCTTGAGGGCTTTTTTGGTGGGTGTTTTTTCTGTGGTTTTATTCTGTTTTATTTTTATTTTTAATTATTATGTTTGTATCCTCATTGTTAAGCCATGCTAAAGAAGGAACCAGGGTGTTGTTCAGAGGGGTTCTTCCTATGGTTTGCCTTTTGGGAGTTGCACCTTGAGTAAATGATTATAATTGAGGAAGGAAACTCACTAAGTCTTTTTTTGTGTTAGCAAACACTTTTATGCAAAATTTCTACATTCTGGTAGAGTATGGGTCTTTGTTGCACCCATAGCTGTGCTCAGCTGAGTTCTCTGCAAGAAAATGATTTACATATTCCCTGACAATACATAACAATACTTAATACAAGAAATAAGATGTGATGCTTTTAGCATTAAAGTGTTACTCATCTGATTTATTGTCTCACTCCTAATTTAAATTGGAATAAATTGGTTCAGATGAGTTATACTTTAAAGCATGGTGTATTTCAAAATACAGAAATGTGGCTGATGGAAAAAGAAGAATGCTCATAGAAATACAGTGGCAAGATTCTTTTATTGTTTGTAAATGTACTTTATGTTTTAAGGACATAGCCCCTTGCCCTGACAATTCACAGTTTTAGATCATACTGAGACTCTTAATTTAGGGTGTTCTTCCCAGTTTTGAAGACTGGACCAGAAGAAATACCCCTGATTGGAGACCTGAATGAGTTGAAACCTGCTGGGAAATGTAATCTTTTCCTCCTTTTTGCGGAGCTCTTCACAGTGGTACAACCAAACAACAGTTTCATGAACTGATAATGTAAATAAGATGTCCTGTAAGAGAGTTAACTTTTCTTAATTATGAATTGCGTGCACTTCTCTTTAAGTGAATTTTTCAGCCCATCTGGTTGTCCAGAAGCTCATTTGCTATGAATTTATGACTACATCAGGAATCATGCTAGCTCCCAGAGCAGATGGAAACATTCCTAGTTGTTTCTAATCTGGCTGCTGTTACTAGACTCCTCAGAGCATTTGTTTGCAAATTGTGGAATGCCACTTAGTCTGAAAAAATAAATTTGTTCTGAAGCGTTTTCCCTTCCTGTCCCACTCCATACTCTCTGTGTATTCCTTGTGCATGGAGACAATCATGTTTCAGTTCTGATGTCATTCTTCTTTTTCTCTCCCCCCCCCCCCCCTTTTCAGTCTACAGCCATGAGTGAACCACAGTGCTACTACAATGAAACCATTGCCTTCTTTTATAATCGAAGTGGAAAATATCTAGCCACTGAATGGAATACTGTCAGCAAGCTTGTAATGGGACTGGGGATTACAGTCTGCATCTTCATAATGCTGGCCAACCTCTTGGTTATGGTGGCTATTTATGTCAACCGCCGATTCCACTTCCCTATTTATTACTTAATGGCCAACTTAGCTGCTGCGGACTTTTTTGCAGGACTGGCATACTTTTACTTAATGTTCAACACAGGACCCAACACTAGAAGATTGACTGTAAGCACCTGGCTCCTCCGTCAGGGTCTCATTGACACTAGCCTGACGGCCTCTGTAGCCAATTTGTTGGCCATTGCTATTGAGCGGCACATTACAGTTTTCCGAATGCAGCTACATACTCGGATGAGCAACCGGCGAGTGGTGGTTGTAATTGTTGTTATCTGGACAATGGCCATCGTCATGGGTGCCATACCAAGTGTTGGATGGAACTGTATTTGTGATATCACTCACTGCTCCAACATGGCACCGCTCTACAGTGACTCCTACCTGGTCTTCTGGGCTATTTTCAACCTCGTCACCTTTGTGGTCATGGTGGTCCTATATGCTCATATCTTTGGGTACGTCCGCCAGAGGACTATGAGAATGTCCAGACACAGTTCTGGACCCCGCAGGAATAGGGATACCATGATGAGCCTCCTGAAGACTGTCGTCATTGTGCTTGGTAAGTGCTTACTTTGCCTTCCCCCGCTCTGTTTATCAGGTGATTTAAATAATGCGCATCCAGCTTATGGGAGGGCAAGAGGTTGCTAGCATTTGCAAGGCATTAGAAGAGGTGGGGGCAGTAAGAGCCCCCAGCATTCTTTGCTATGTTGGGCCTATCAAGTTTATTTATGGAAGAGGGTGTAAGAGACTTGGTTACTTAGCCCTAGACATGAAAGTGATGAAAATTCAGGACCTCGGGATATAAGATAGTGGGACTTTAAGCCAGTGCAGGTTTAATACCTGTTGAGCAGCCTATCCGCTGCAGTGTTTGCCCTTTTGTCTTTGGAGATGCCAAATGGCTGCAACCTTTAAATAGTATAGGAAAGACTCAGTCCTCCGCTGAAGTATCTCTTGTCTCCTTTTTGCCACCGAAAAGGTGTTGTGTGTATTCAGGCCATACTCCCGTGTCTGAAGAACAATGAGGGCTACAGGTTATTAATGAAAAGATCTTGCATGTTAAGCAGGACTACGTGTACATTTTCCTCAGGTCTATAATGTTTGGCACATCTGAGCATCTACCAATTTGCTAATATAGAAAAGCAGCATGTGAAGCACTGGTGTGCTTGAACTTATTTCTCAGGAGGTGCCCAAGCTTCAGGTCTTGGAAAACAGGAGGCAAATACCATGGCACACTTGGACTCAGAAGATTCCTGTCTTTTTGTAAATGGCTGTATATGTTTTTTGTCAGGAGCTCTCAGTTTTCTTTTGCAAAAGCATAGCCTGGATGCTGACTACCATTGCCTATTGATGTTCTTTGCAGTTTGTTCTGCTTGTTGTTGATGATACTAAGCTAAAGGCAAGCAGGGATGGTGCCAATTGTCGCCTAGTCCTAGCCTGTGTTCTCCCCCATGAGGTCTTCCAGCACAGAAGACAGGTCTCTTGGGATCCTAATACCCTGCTGCGTCATGAAGATGCCCTAGTAATCCATAAATGCACCTGTACAAAGTCTGCAAAGCCCAAAACTTAACCCCAGTTCTTGCTTGACATCTTGATTTCCATGGCTCTTTTTTGACTTGTGCTCTTTAGCAGTTAATGTCTGCACAAACACAGCAGAACAATTGCAGAGATCTGATGTGAATCACTGTGTCAACTCATACCTTAGTTCAAGAATGTGAATCTAGCTGTCTGACCTGGTGCTTAGCTTTGTAGCCAGAATAGGAACTGTGTAGGTGACTGACCTGTTCAGCTATTGAAAAGTCTTATTCCTACATGTCTTGCTCTTCTCTTTGAGAGAAGAATATCTAAGTTTTGGGAGGGAGGCTGTAGTGGTGGGTAAAAACTCTCCTGACTGCCTGGTGATTTGGAAATCTGTCTGCCCCCACTTCTATGGTCCTCCCTTGCAGAAGGCAAAATGAGGTTAAGGACAACAGGAAAATTCAGATTTTGCAGTTGTCTTTTTTGGAAATAAATCCTTGTTTTCTCTTCTGTTCCTACAGCAGTGGGGTATTTCCTTTGAGGTGAAAGACTGGCTCAGGCTTTAAAAAAAAGAAATGTGAGTGGGAAATGGCAAGTGCTTATGCCAGTGAAGTGCAGAGCTGAAGGAGTAAATAAATAGTCACTGAATAAATAGCACGTGGCAGCTCATGCCAAGCATGTATGGGGACTAGAGGTATGTATGCAGCTGTAAGGTGAGGTACTGACTGCACCCTCCTCTGTTCTCGTATGAGCAGAGGTCACAGGGGAGATTACAGGCTACCCAGTATGGCTGCAACAGTAGAAGTGTACAAGGAACATGAAGTAGCCCTTTTTTTCCCCTTATAAGTACCTTATTTTTTTCAAGGTATTGTTCTAGAAACAGTGGAACAACTCCAGCGGTTAAGTAGCAGCAGCAAAACTGAAGGTGACTCAAGTTTAGCTGCTGATGTAGTTCAGTAATATCCCTGATTCCTCACTAAGGCTATTTGGAGTAAGAATTTTTCAGGTCTCCAGGTAGTACACGTTGAAGCTTTCTTCAGAATTCAGACAGAACCCTGTTTCTTGTTACTGGTGCAGTTATTCATTCAGTGTTCTGCTCACACTCTGGTTTAGCATCTTTTCTAATCTGCATAAAGCACAATTTACAGAGAGAGATATTGTAGTATTTGTTTTGAAGAAAACAGAGGAACTTCCAGACTCTGACACAGTTCATCCCGTATTTGGATCTCCCACTTTGGTATTATTTTGAAAAGGGTTTGTTTTGAGGTTTGTTGGTTTTATTTGTTTTCCAAAGCAGAGTGTTTTCTTTGGTAGAAGGAGGTCGGTCAGAGGGTTACAGTGTAAAGAAGCAATGCTTTTACCTCTTTACCATCTGTAAGACACAGTTGCAAGATAAAAATGGATGGAAGAGATCTGCGGGTTTGTTTTTGATTTGTTGGGTTTTGTTTGGATTTGTTTTAACACTAAATGAAAAAAAAAATTATAGTCTGAAGCCAAGAAGTAGGGTCAGGGGCAACCGCAGAGGCTTTGAGAGGTTAAATGTTTGTACATCAGGGCGTTAAGCAGGCTGCTAGATGAACCATCAAAAATTTTCATAAGTTGCCATCAGCTCATAAATGGTGTCACATATTACTGAATTTACGCTTCCAATGGAAGATTGGTTTAGGGAACAAAAAAAGCTAAGCATTGCTTTGAAGGGCTGGTTAGGCCTTACTGCAGCTTACAGTCGGCAGTGCAGACAGCCTGTTGATCAGGTGGGTGTCCTCATGCTCTACGACTGCTTACAGTCTGCTTGTAACTGGCTTAAAAATTTCACAGGCAGGAGATTTGATTTCAAGTGTTGTACTCCCTGAGTGCCTTCCTGCAGACACAGACAGTACACAGTGCTGCCAGTTTATCTGCTTCAGCTTTGGCAAAGGCAGAAAAGGTGAGTGTCTTAGGCTGCCTGCAGCAACCTGATGTTTATCTCATGCAGTCTGGAAATCTGTCTTTTTCTGCATCAATAAACCCCAATACCACAACACAAAAGACCCCCTGCTTCTCTTAATGATGGAGTTAGGGTAATACATTGCTATTTGAGGCAGAAACCAACTTTTTGCTGGAGGTGGAGTTGGGAAAGGAAGTGGTTCAGTTTATTATCAGGATCACTCTCCCACCTCTCCTACCCCATAGCTGAGTGGGGAAGGGAGCTGGTGTGTGTGTCAGCCCACTTACCCATTTTGGAGGAGAGGAAGTGTGCCCTGAGAACCCAGGAAAAACAAAGCTGGGACTCTGAGTAAACCTATGAGCATTGGTAGAGGGAAGCAAACCAGTACTCATCTTAGGATCTTTGTTAGAATGCTACTCAGCTGTAAGTAACCCCTTTGTGATTTGGGCAGCAATGAACCGTTCGTTTAACTTTTAAACTTCCATAAATGGTTTTTCCTGAAGTTTTCCTGCTGGCTATGCTCCCAGGCAAAGAAAGCCTCACTGCTGCAAGCAGGAGATCATCTTTTCCTCTGTCTCCATCCACACTACATTTCAGGAGGCAGGAGAGGGAGAAAATTGACAAAAGAGCTTCTTGTTTGTTAGCTGCCTAACACAGCCTGCCCTCCTGGTGCCTTGCTGCCTTGCTCCAAGAGGAGAAGAGCCGCCCTGAAGGGGTGCAGTTGTCCCGGCAGCGATGTTGTCCGCATGTGCAGGGCGAGTGCCAGCCACCTCTGACAAGGGGTAATTGTGTGGGGAGGGCTATGGCTGCTTGGCGTGCTGGCTGGAGCAGTCGGGATCTGGCACACTGCGTCATCCCATGAGCGGGTAGGATGCTGAATCCGAGGAACGAGTCAGAAGCAGAGAAGAGATATTTTTTCTTCTTTTTTTTTTTTTTTTTTTTTTCCCATGCCCTTTGGGGTTTTTCTTTTTCCTTGGGTAAAATATTTAAAACAGAAGGAAGTGATGTCATAGTTGAGCCCTTTTTTCTTTTAACAAGGCTGCTTTTGAAATCTTTCAAAAGTAACAAAGAACATAAAACTCTTTCTCTAGAGAGTGCTTTTCCTTTGCGCAGGGGCTAAGGCAGGACTGATCAGCGTATGGCACATAGCCATAAAATCTGGTCTGGTTCAGCTTGTAGCTCAGTGACACTTTTGCCTTTCACCACCACCATGTGTTACATTTAAATGAGCGATCAAGGGAACAGACAGAAGCAAGAGCTGTAATTTGGTATCCCCTCTTCCATCCTCCACATTATCTTACATTCAAGGACAAAGCTAAGCATTTCCTGGTGGAAGTAAAAGTTAGACTCTGAATGTATTTGGCTGGACAAATGCAGGTTTGGACCCAAAATGGATGATATCTGCTGTTTTCAGAAGCAGTGAAAATACTGAAAAAGGATTTCAAGTCTGGAAAAACCTAGCTCTGCTAGTATTTCCATGGCCTGGAATAATTTGTGAAAGGCTAGGGTCTTTAAGGATTCTTATATACCTGCATTTGTAGATAACTACTGGTTTAGATTATTAGTGTTGGAAAGTTAACCTATATATTCTTTTGCCTAAATGCTGATTAAACACCCATCCTTAATTTGTCAGCTCTTGTTTTTACAATGTGGATAACACTCTTCCCTGTACCTCCATACATATCTTTGGCCATTCTTCTCTGTAAGATTATGACACTGACGTTTTATAACTGAACTTTATTTAACAGTAATAGCAAAAAGCCTTTTCATGTGTATTTAACCAGTCCTGCCAATTAGCCTTACGTTTTGGGTGAGTTCTCAATGTTGTTTGGCCAAAATTAGGCATGCCTGTTGAGCCAAGCGGTACAGCTAGCCCCCAGGACATAGGAAGAGCAAACAATGAATTCATGATTGCTTACCCTTAATGTCCTGGGAACTAAAAAGACACTCAGGACTTTCCTGCCTGCCTGTAAGACCATCCACTTTATTTGGAGGGAGGAATGTGGTTTATTCTGTAAGATCTGGTAACTAATGTAGACAGAGATTTAAAAAAAAAAGTGAAGGTACTTTTTATATAAACTTTTGATTTAAAGGAGTCTCACTGTGTTTGATGACAGTCCTTTATTGTAGCAAAGCAATAAATGCAAGAAAAAACATCTGGAAGTTCAGTGTAAACATCTGGCAGAGTGGAACTGCTCAGCAACAGCTTTTTTCCTGACTTCTCTTTCTGTCACAGTTATGAATTGCATGAAAAGCTTATTTTTGTACTCTTGTAGGGTTTTTTTCACATCTAGGTACTAAAGGGGGATGGAAAGCAGCAAGTAACTATGTTAATGCATGCAAGTGCTAACAGAGCAGCCCTGCAGAGAAGGACTTGGGGGTGTTGGTTGATGAAAAAATGAACAGAGCCGGCAGTGTGCGCTCGCAGCCCAGAAAGCCAACCGTATCCTGGGCTGCATCATAAGGAGTGTGACCAGCAGGTCGAGGGAGGTGATCCTGCCCCTCTACTCTGCTCTCATGAGACCTCACCTGGAGTATTGTGTGCAGTTCTGGTGTCCTCAACATAAAAAGGA
>JAOEHY010003260.1:0-10928 GCA_025447955.1 Psilopsiagon aurifrons | reverse complement strand
AAGAAATTCTTTACTGTAAGGGTGGTGAGGCGCTGGAATGGGTTGCCCAGGGAAGTTGTGAATGCTCCATCTCTGGTCGTGTTCAAGGCCAGGTTGGACATAGCCTTGGGTGGCATGGATTAGTGGGAGGTGTCCCTGCCCATGGCAGAGTTGTTGGAACTAGATGATCTTCAGGTCCTTTCCAACCCTAACTATTCTATGCGATTCTGTGATTCTATATGCTGTAGCTATATTGTTAAAGCAAATAAAGTTCACACCCCACCTGCAGTACTGTGTCTAGCCCGAGGGGCCCCAACACAAGAGAGATGTGGACCCACTCAAGCCCATCCAGAGGAAGACATGAAGATGATTAGAGGGCTGAAGCACCTTTCCTATGAAGACAGACTGTTAGAGGTGGGCTGTGAAAGCTGTTCAGCCTGGAGAAGAAAAAGCTTAGGGTAGACATAGAGGGGGTTTGCAAGAAATCTGGAGAGGGACTTTTACAAGGGCATGTAGTGATAGGACAAGGGGAAACAATTTTAAACTGAAAAGGATAGATTTAGATAAGGTATTAGGAATATCTCTGAGGGTGCTGAGACACCAAAACAGGTTGCCTAGAGAAGCTGTGGCTGCCCCATCCCTGGCAGTACTAAAGGCCAGGTTGGACGGGGCTTTTAACAACCTGCTCTACTGAAAGCTGTCCCTGTCCATGGCAGGGGGTTGGAACTAGATGATCTTTAAGGTCCCTTCCAACCCAAACCATTCTATGACGCTGTGATTCATTATTGGCAACTTTAACCTTTCTAGGTGATGGATTGATATGCAACATTTCATTCCAAGATCAAAACCAAGTTCTGTGGGAGCACATTTTTTTAAAGGGTGTTTTCAATATCTACGCTGTATCTTCAGCTGTGCAGTCTGTATCTTTTCCTTCTTTCTCCCCTCATGCAGTAATAACACTTTATAATCTGTAGAAAACAAAAAGACTACAACCTGAATGACAGCACCCTGTGTTTTGCCAGATGCATTTCTTTATTTCCATACCCCTCATGCAGTGTTAGGTGGTCAATTGGGATGGCCTGTGTTCATCAGCCACTGAATTGTAAGGCTCTGATATACCTAAGCCTAATTAACTTTATTTCACCAGTTACTAAGTAAGTGGTTCCAGGCTGAGATGAAGATGATCTTATCTAAACAGAACTTGCTTATGGTATCATTTGAACTCCAGCAAGCACTTCCTGCCCATGGAAATTTATTCTGGTGGGTCAAAGCAAACATTAGCCTTGTAGGGCAATTCAGGCAAAAGAAGGATCATCTGGAGAAGGCAAGATTTAACTGTGAGCCCTGTGATGGGAAGAAGGGAACTTTGCCTATTCACCTCTTCTCCAAGGTATCCTGCTTGTGTGGAGAGAGCTGAGCTCCTCCCCAGCATTTTCCCCTGAGATGACTGAAAATAAGTATGTCCAAGCTTGGAGATGTCCTTCCAGCAGGTAGCTCTGGCCCCATACAGTTGAGTTTTTTCCTTGACATTATTACATTTTCCTTAGGGAGTTGGGCTGGGCAGTGAGATCAGGCTGGAGTTCAGATGAGAGCAGCACATTTCACAGCTGCTTCTCTGAAATTGGGAGACTGTGAAGTCATAAATACAGGGTTACCCTGTAGCCAGCACGGGGAGCTCATTCTGAGTCACCAACCCTGGCTGACCCCTGCATCACAGTGATGTTGCTTGTGTATTGATTTAGTCCTGATGGAAAAACAGGGCAATAAACTCTGGAACTGGTGCAGGCAATACGACTCTCAGCATCAATGACTTTCTGTTCTTCTACACAGGGTAGTTATGTGCAGTCCCAGTGGTTTTAGATAAGTATATTTTAAAAGGGCATAAGCTGTGAATTTAACCCACAGTAAACTGGGAAATGGTGGCTGCTGACTGTAGTCTAGATGGAGTGTTCCTCATAGCGGTTATAAGTTTGATTCTTCTTACCATTGCATGGAGGATTGTCTATGATAAGTGTTTTCACAGCTGTAGTGTGGTCGCAATACTTCCAAGTTGGATCATCAAATATTTGCTTAAGAAGTGAAATTTTTATTAAAACTATGCTACAAGATTTATATATCTATATCTATATATAGATATTCTACCTTTTCATATAGGATTTCTGAAGGCTTGGGTTTCTTTCTCTTTTCCTAGTTGGAAGTCTGTGGAGGTTGTGATAATTCCTCAGAAGCTTCCCTGGGGGAAAGTAACATACACAGTTTGAGGTGGAGGTGACATTAAGGGCTTCAGTAACAACCTACAATGTATTACCTAGCCCTGTTTTAGAGAAGGGAGACAAATTTTCTCAAAGAATTATTGAAAATCAGTTACAGCTTATCAGCAAAATGAGTTTCTGCTTTCAGTTAAAATAATGGAAGCATGAAACTTGCTAATGATCTAAGCTGTAATCTCTACATAATTATGCATTGACTGGAGTGTGTCTTAAATTTAAGACCCTTTGGACTTGCATAGGATGTTTCTTGCTTGGTTTTTTTTTTTTTTCAGGCAGCTAGTAAAAGCAGTACTATGCGTGCTCTCTGACACTTCATCTGTCCCTCTAAATCTCACTCACTGATTGTTTTTATTGTCATTTGTAGTTCTGCAAATGAATTCCAGTGGATCCTTTTGAATTTTGTCTAGTCGCCCTAGGTCAAATCTCTTCCGAGTACTGCTTGGCTGGTGAGGATACTGAAAGGAAAAGAGAATAAGGAAGCACAGCATCTGGAAATTACACTGTGGTCAGTTTGTTTGTGTGATAAACTCGATAAGTAGCTTTCTTTTTCAAAACAAGCCTGTGCAAGCTCTCCTTGCTGAAGCAGAAGTTACTGGTGCCCTGGACCCAGACCACTCTTTTTCTGAGCCTAGGGTGTGGTTGGGAGTCTCGTTCTAAATGTTTTACTTAATTCCTGTACTGACTTTCCCAATTAAATTTACTGCATCTCCAGCTAAGCTGATATGCCCTGGGTAACTGTCTTTTCTATAAAGTATTCCAGGTATCCTTGTGTAATTCTTGCTTCACCATGGGGAAGGTATTTGGAAGGTATTTCCTCCTCTTTCCCCCTTCAGTTAAGAATAAGCATTTTTAATTTTCATTTGGGATCCTTTGAAACTGTGCATTGAGGAACTTAGATCATTTCCCAAGGCAGGAATGTGGTTTTATTTTGGTTTTGAAGAGGGAAAATCTCACTAGTAAATCCATTTCTTTACATATGATGGAAATGAGGCCTTGTTTAATAAATGTCTTTCCCTGGGCTTCAGGATAATTTATTACCTTTTCAGGGAAGAAATAAATTTGAAGGGTAAAGGAAAGCTCTTTGGATTCTTGTGAAAAGGGCCAGAGTGGGATAAGCATTGAGAAGTTCTTGGTTTGTGATCATATTCAGCTTCTGATTAAAAATAAAACAATAAAAAAAAAACAACAAACCTAATTGCTTGCATAGTTGTCTCTTGTTTCCAGAAGGTGTCTAAACATGAATTGCAATGTCAAAATTAGATATTCTTCTCAACAAAGCCAAGGGAATTGGTTTTTAATCTTTATGAATAATAGGACTTGGAAGTCACACCCTGATCTTACCCCAACTAATAGAATCCAACGTTTTCTGTTGGAGCCAGGTGAATTAACAAACTGCTGGCTAAGGAGTGAAATTCACTTAGAGAAAATCCACCCTAAACCAGTGAGTTAGTACCACATCTTTCTCTGCCATCTGACTCCACTTAGTAGTGCTATGGCCGTGAGTGAATACTCATCAACTTGGGCTTCCCCAAAATAGGGGATGTGGGGATGTGTTGTGGGACATTTGCCCCAGAATAGACTGATTATAAGTTGAGAAAGCTGAGGGACCAAGGTAGAAATTGTTGCCAAGGAAAAGATTTGAAAATCAGTGTGGGCAGGAAGACTTACATGTAAAATGTCAGCACATGACCAAGGCGTACTGATCTTACTCTTTTTGAGCTGAATGTTTTGGATCAGGAGATGGAAATCCATCCTTTAGAAGAGGCGACAGTAATGCTTGTGCAAAATGGCTGCTTGCAAGGTAACATTTTTGTCTTCTAGAAAGCATGTAGTTGCACGCGGTGTTTGGTTCTAAATGTTCTGCTTAATTTCTTCACTGATTTTTCTGAGTTTAATTTCTTACATCCTCAGCTAAAACTGATACATCTTTCGTAACCATTAAAGGAAAGTGTTTGCAGTCTGGAACATCTGTGGTAATGTGCAGCCTCTGGCTTGTGTTTTCATCTTTGAGATACCGTTTGTCCATTCCATGTTTCAGTGAAAACAGCTCAAATGCTGATACAAACTTACAGCTAGACCTCAGCTTGAGAAACTACGTGAACAAAAATGCCAGTTGTTAACTTGTCATATTGTAAAACTGTATTCAGAGAAGCACTGAACAATCATTTGTTTCCACCAGTGGAAAACACTGAGAACAAGAGGCTGTTTTGTGAGAGGGAAGTGTTGCTCCTTCTTGTGCATTGCTTCATTGCACGTGAGCAGTGTGAGTAAGTGTTCTGGGTTGTCTGTTTTTCTGGGGTAATCTGTAAAAACAGAATAATACAAATTTAAATGCAGATTATCTTTTCCTTTATAGTTTCAATGAAGCTAATGGCTCTTAACATCAAAGCTTGCTGGGACATCTGAGGTACAGCAGCCAGTCACTGGGGTGGAAAATGGTCAGCAGTGAATGACAGCTTTCAGACAGCAGCTTTTGTGCCTCCCTCTTAATCTGTGCATGATAAGCATGTTCAAGGAAAAGACCTATTTTCTTTCTTTCTCTTTCTTTCTCTCTTTTTTCTCTCTCTCTCTTTCTTTCTTTCTTTCTTTCTTTCTTTCTTTCTTTCTTTCTTTCTTTCTTTCTTTCTTTCTTTCTTTCTTTCTTTTTTTCTTTCTTTTTTTCTCTCTTTCTCTCTTTCTTTCTTTCTGTCTCAGTCTTAATTGTATTTTTGATCCTGAATGTAGAAAGAAAATGTGATTCTGAGCTCTTCTGGGTTCTGGCGTTATTAGTAGAAGAGTTTCCTATTTTCTTGTTTCATACAGCTGGGAATGCTGTCACTGAGCTTACAGGTGGGCTTGTTTTTCTTTTTTCTTTCAGACAAAGGTGGTCTTTATTTTTTCTTTTTCATTTTTTAACCTTCAGCATCTCCATAAGTAAGTTTCTGTAGTTTCTGTCACACAGTTCCACATTTCATGCCCTTCTTTGAAGCTGAAAACAGTATCAGCAGCAGAAAATTTCCATGCTTTCTTCAGTTCCAAGAAACCTTCTTGCAGCCTTTCCACTTTGCTTAGCCTAAAAATAATCTCTGAAATTCATTTTCCTTGTATACATATGGAGAAATAGCTGTTACTACTTTCAAGTGTGCTTCTTATATATGTGGCAGGTCCACTGGTAGACACATATTGTTTCCCATCACTTCCTGGAGAGCAGGCAATATGACTCAGAGCTTGCAATGGAAGGTCACAAGACTTGAGAAACTATGACATCATTTGTTAAGTCAAGTGTTGACCATCACTCTGTGCTGCTTAATGAAGTACTTGAGCAAGGGGAAATACTGTAAGTGAAAATACTTGATTTCCAGGCCTGCCATCAAACAGGACGTATTTGAACAGCCAGGGATAAGTGCTTTGAAGTTTATGGTAAGGGTGACCTTAAGTTCTGCAGCTGGGGAAGTGAAAATGCAGTTTGTAAAACTGTCCCAGACATACCTGCCACAGGACTGGCCATCTGCTGCTGCAGGCTGATGTTAGGAGAGCAGCCTCTGTGTGCTGCAGTAGGTTGAGATAGTAATTCCTTGATGTTAGTGCTAAAATCCGTGAGTTTACTTAAAAAACCAAGTTTCAAATAGTTTTGAGGCAAGTGAGAGAGCATAATTCTGTTACATTTCTTTGTGTTGGAATAAAGCTATCTTCCTGGGTTGTCAGCTTTACTAAAGTACTCTGTATCCCAAGTACAAATTTGCTTATGCAACCATAGATACACAAGGACAGTTAAGATCTTTGAAATATCTTCTTTCATGAAAGAAGTTGTCATTGCCTGAAGAAGATGAAGGGAATTTAGCTGTTACAAGCACAAAAAGCTGCCAAGCTCCTGCATTTATCTAACGTTCATGGAAATCGTTTCCTCTGACCTTGTACTCATTACCTTCCTTGTTCGCCTAAAAGCAGTTTTGTGAGCTGCTTCCCATCTTCTGATATTGATATAACCTCAGAAAGAACTTTTTCTGACATATGGTATTGACAATTCTCATTTTCCCTTGTTTGAAGTTGCTTTTGAGTGCCCACTTTTACTTTTCTAGCAGTAGGAGGAGTAATGTAGATATTAATTTTTCAAGCAGAAGCTGTGCATATAGAGAGGAAAAAAGAAAAAGAAAAAAACAATTGCATATTTGTACAGAATAGTTGCCTCTTTCTTCCATTAAACAATAATTGAGAACTTCAAGAGTATATCAGGTCAATTTAGATATGTAACTGGATTTCCTTGATGATGTGTTGGAGTTATCTAATTTTTTGAAGTTGGCTGCCTTTGTTAATTACCAAAATAAACATGTTTTATGATATTTTTCTACCATAACTGCATCCTGCTCATAGAAAAAGGTTCAGTGAAAATTGTGCTTGCTTTTATCAGCTTGGAGCAGTTATTTTAACGTCTCAAAACAGACCACCATAGACCCAGTGTCATCTGCTTATCTCCCATGTGGCACAGTGCCCTTCACACTCCCTGTGCTTCAGTGCCGATGCTACTGCATGTGCATTTTGGTCAGCTCACGTGAACTGTGAGGAAAAACTTCTACATAATTACAAAAAGAGAAACCAAAACCCAAACAGCTTCATTTCAAACTTTGAACATCTGAGGAACAGACTGGTTTTATTTATGAAGATAGGCTGAGAAAGTTGGGGCTGTTCAGCCTGGAGAAGTGAAGGCTGCATGGAGACCTCACTGCAGCCTTCCAATATCTGAAGGGGGCCTATAGGGATGCTGGGGAGGGACTCTTCATTAGGGTCTGTAGTGAGAGAACAACGAGTAACGGGTTCAAACTTAAACAGGGGAAGTTTAGATTGGATATGAGGAAGAAATTCTTTACTGTAAGGGTGGTGAGGCACTGGAATGGGTTGCCCAGGGAAGTTGTGAATGCTCCATCTCTGGTCGTGTTCAAGGCCAGGTTGGACAGAGCCTTGGGTGGCATGGTTTAGTGGGAAGTGTCCCTGCCCATGGCTGGGGTGTTGGAACTAGATGATCTTAAGGTCCTTTCCAACCCTAACTATTCTATATTTCTATGATTCTATCTCTTCAGCTAGGGTGCAGGGTGAAGAGTGGTGGAGAGTGATGAATAACAGTATTAAAAAGTCAATCCTGTTGTGTCTCTTAATTGCCAGCTGGTACTACAAGGTCTACTTTTGGAATAGGTGGTTTGCAATGAAAGACTATCATAGCCATGAGTTTGGATACATATTTTAAGCAGCGTCTACCTTCAGATTACAGCAATTTAATGGGGAAATATGTTTCTTTCAATACATAGTAAGACACTAACAACTTTAAGTGATGTGTAGAACAGTCCTTGCTGAGAGTTAATTGGCAAAGGGACTTAGGCCATGAAGAGCCTCATGAACGGGGAAAGGCACAGACTAAAGTAGTAAAGTTATGTCTTCTCTGCAAACAGAAATGGATAGCAACGCCCATCTGCTCGTACCACGCTGTGGAAAGCAGGGTGGGAATGATTTGTGGGTGTTTCTAATCCCTACTTGCACAGGTCAAAACATAAATTTGTAATAGAAAAACTGTCTTGAGCTGGCAGAGCAGCAGAGCGTATCTGCTAATGCTTGATATTCAAAGTCATGTCAGCAGGGCACACAATGTTCTGGTTCCTCCTCTGGAGGCAAATAGTGAAATGGAACTCAGTGCTGACTAGTTCATTTTCCAGGAGATCTCTTGCCTTTGACATGTATGTGCCCAAAGAAAAAAGAGATTGCATGTAAGCTGAGGAATAGGAAGGGGACTGCCCCTACACTGTAAAAAGTAACATATTTTTAGTTTACAGTGAGGGAGTTCTGAAGTAGTGCCAATGCAGACAGATAGCTGGCTCTTCAAGTTCTGAATCAAAAGCCTTTGCTCTGTCTAGGCTTCCTACTGACATTATCCAGTGTCTTGGAGTTCTCATTTGAACCAGATTTTGAGCTTTCCAAGCACATATTAGCAGTTTGCAACTTCAAAACTTTGCCATTCGTGCTCCCTGGAGGAGTGGTGGAGTGTGTCTGAGGAGACCACAAGCCATTCTTCTAACTTAAGGAAAGAGCTCAGTGTAGTATCTTAAGGTCCTGCTGGTATCCTCAGGTATTTCAGTCCCATCCTTCATATGAGATAGAAATTTCTCAATCATCATTACTATCTGTGAAGGACATGGAGAGGTCATGCTCTACATTTTAGATAGCTCAAACGTAAGCCTCTGTTTTTGTATCTACTGCTTTACTTCAGGCATATGGTTTGTCAGCTGGATATGAAGGTGTTTTATCTAATTTCAGAATAATAGCCACTGTAAACTTCTTGGTCAGCTACTCCTTTGCTGTAGGCTTGCAAGCTTGTGCCATGTTAAAGACATAATCTCCACTTGGAAGCTGCACTAGCTGCAAATGAAACCCTTAGGTTAACCTCGGTTGCAGTTGTGAGTGTTGAAAACAAAGATGTTTTTTTATTGAGATGGATGTACCTTTCAGGGCCATGGAAGATACTTTCTTTAAAAAGGGCTTCAACCTTTCTTTCTGAGTTCAGCCAGAAATTACCAGAAATGCAGGTTGTACTACTCGAAGCTACACAGCGCCAGTAGGTTCCTGAAAGGATTTCCCATTTTAACATGCAGGATGGATGTGGTAGGGTGGTGCACCAGCTTTAAAGGCTAAAAAAAATTAAAAGATATTATAAGGTTGACAGAAGCAGGAAGGAAAGATTTCTATGCAGGCAAAGTGAACAGTAAATTGCTTGAATTTTAATTGATGCTGTATTTCGTTTTGGAGGTTGACTACCCATAAGGTTAATTTGAAGCATGCAGTTGCAATGTGTTTATCTCTTTTTATTGGCCTGCATGCGAGTTTATACCAAATGCCGTCTAGAAAACTGAAGAATCATTTCCTACAAAATGTGCTGACTGAAATTCTTGTTCTGAAACTGATGGCTAAGTAATTCATATTGGAGAAAAGGAGCTAACTCTTACTGTTAGCTGAGGGTGGAGGACGTGGTCACTGAAGCTCATCCACAGTGCACCTTGTGAAATACAGGAAAAATTGACATATCTTATAATGCTTGGCATAGTTTCTGGAAGTTGTGTGAGTGCTCCATGTTGATTTATGAATTTATATTAGCAGTGTGTGTTTGAGGTATCTTTTGTAATATACAGTCGTGGAATGTGTTCATTGTTCCTCAGAGACTGGAACATTTTTGTTACTATTTTAGTATGCATGCTTGCTACCTAACATAGCGAAATAGGAAATTAAGGAAATTGCCTTTCGCTCACTCTAGTTTTGTTCTTGTACCAGAGTATAGGGTGATCTGCCAGATTAATCCTGAAGACATGAAATGGTTTTTTTTCTTTTCTTACTCAGGCTTGCCTTGGGCTTGATGAGATCTCTCTTGAAAAAAACTCTCGGCCTCAGGTGGGAAGGGAAAACAGAGACTCCTGGAGAGCTGTTAATCCGGCAGATGGCTCTGGTCTCTCCTTGGGTTTCTGCAGCTCACACCTTTTGCATCCCCAGGGAGGCTGCTGGTTTATATGGCTTCTGTAGACCATAGGAATTAAAAATGTGAATAATCAACGTCACTGATTATTCAGTGAGCGTAATCAGCATCATATCGTTGGCTGCATTGGCTAGTATTCTGTATGAAAGGAGTTGTGCTGATTTCTGTCTTTGCAGCAGAAAAGCTTGGCTTAGTTCAGTCTAGAGTGAGGAGGTGTCAATATACATAAACAAACAAAAGAAACTAGTTAACTGGCAATAATTAACAGCACTCTTTAGATGAACACTTCAGCTTCCAGTCTATTAATCCATCAAATACCCGCGTACTGCGTTCACGGTGTGCTGCTGTGTGGAGTGTTAAAGAGCAGCAGGCATTCAGATAGGCAGCCCTGGCCCTGTTTGCCCCACCAAGTGAGAGGTGTGTACAAAGCCATATGCAGTCAAGAAATGTGACCTTTTGCACACGTTCCAGAGAACACAGTAGTGATTGATGCTGGTTCCCAGGAGATTTTCCTTTTATTTAAATTTGTTGATTCTTTACCCACCCTCCCTCTGCTCTTCCTGTTCCCATCTCTCCACTCCCTTTATTTATAACTTTATCTCTGTGGCCTTGCCCCATCAGCTGGCAGGAAGGAGCAGCATCTCTACAAGCCAGCCCAGCCTCCAGGATGGGTAGTGAGAGTGTGAGCGGTTGGGGGTTGTTGCAGGGCGAGTGGTGGTCCCTTCTCAGGTGACTCTGAGTAGCACTGGGCTGATGGGCTCCTTGACTTGTGGCTTGGCAGAGAAAAGCGATTCCAGGCATATTTCCAGAAAACAAAGTGTAGCAATGTTCCTTCAAACTGTTGTTACAGGCATAAATAACCTATGTACGGAGATTTACTCCCGGAAGAAAAGCAAACAATTTTTTTTTTTTTTTTCCTGAGTTTTTGGAGACGGGCAGTGAAATGGAAGAAGCATGTGCTGTATTTTTACCCTGACAGTGACAATACCATGGTTTTTCCAGGGTGCATTAAAGATAGATGGATTTAAACCATAAGAGTAGTTCTAAAATAACTGTTTGTTTCTGGTAATGTGCATTGGTTACTGGTAACCTTTTACATTTCTTTCATGGATATGGGTGTAAGGGTGGTGAGGCACTGGAATGGGTTGCCCAGGGAAGTTGTGAATGCTCCATCCCTGGCAGTGTTCAAGGCC